>WTSP01004711.1:12551-23245 GCA_025331215.1 Actenoides lindsayi | reverse complement strand
CGGAAAAAAAACCAAAAAAAAAAAACAAACAAAACCCCAACACAACCAAACAAACAAAAACAAAAACACCACAACAAACCAAACCCAAAAATTAAACCCAAAAAGCAACCCACATCCTAAAAATCAAACCCTGTGACTGAAGGCAATGCAATAGCAGTAATTCTTCCCCACACCCAAGCCAAGTGAAGATGTGTCTATGAGAGGGAGAGGAGATCACCACTTCATTTGAAACACCATCTGCAGGTACCTGTTGGGATGAAACTGCTCTGTGATTCACCAGGAGAAACGATGTCCTCTTGTGCAAGGGCTCAGCACGGCCTGTCCAGCGACCACGGCCACCGCTGCCCAGCGAGCAGTGCTTGAGAACACACCTCACAGTGACAACCCTGTTCCCAACCCTCCAAGGATGTCAGGGTGGCAGAGATGAGCAGATGGGAGCAGACATTGCTAGAGAACACTACGCTTGTATTTTCAAAGCGAGGGCCACCCAAGTGGAAGGGTACAGACAACATCCCATTGACCCAGGCAGCCTCACCAGGCACTCCTTCGACAGAGCTACATTTATCAGCCACAACACAGGACTGGGTTTTTTGCACAGTGTGATGTAACAGGGCTGGTGCAGTCTGACTGGTAGGACTTCAGACTTCAACACCACACAGCAAACACCAACAGACTCAAAGCAATACAGAGCTTCTGCTATGGGAGCCCTCCTTCACACTATCATCTCCAGAACATCCCTAAAATTACTTGGCTATAGTTCAAGTCCCATGAACACCAATTTTGGCAAAATTGGGAATCTCTCCAAGATGAGTATATAGCTCTGCATGTGCAAAATCATGTCTGTGGTGCCCACTGCTGAGCTGTACCTAGATAGGTAATAATTACTCATTAAAGCTGTGTAAACTGAGGCAAATAGAGACAAATATTAATGAGTACAGTCAACAAAATTAACTTCTCATGGAATAATTTATGCTGGAAGATTGAAAGCCAACAGAAGTGATTTCCCAAGGCCAACTGGTATTAACTAGGCTTTGGAAGTCTCTCCCACATTTCAACCTGGCTTCCACATTTTAGGCTTTTACCATACATATATGTAAGTGCCTAGAAAGCAGGGTGGCATTTAGAAACACTTGTGTGCCAAACCTCACAGCGGTCAGATTTTGTACAGCTAGATTTCATATAAAACACCACACCATTCTCAAGTGTAATTCATAGTAACAGGGACAGTAAACTGGTGACAAATCTGGGAACTAAACCTGGAATTTCCCATCCTGGTTCTGCTCTTGGTTCACTGGGACTTCTGTTGTTCAGCTCCTTTCTACAGAAGCTAAACCATACAACAATAAGGAAACAGCATCACCATCCCCTAAAAGTTTCTTGCTTTGCTTTGGTGAAGAGATGAGAATAAAATAAAAAGAGGAAGAGGAGGATGACACAGAGAAAATTCCAACCCTCCTGATAAATCTGTCAGGAGTTCTCCTTATTCCTTTGACTGGACCACACTGCATTTCCCCATTTCCCACTTTGTTGCTCCTTCTGACTGTAGCACTGCCAACCATTGCTACCAGCTCTGCCTTTAGTATGTGGGGTATGGGGTGCAGCAGGGTACAGTGAAAGAGTAAAACCATCACATCAGCCTTGAGCATCCAGAGGAAAACAGCATCCAAGTACAAAGCATTGAGACCAGCATCAGCATAGTAGCTTCCAAAACACTGACAGTCACAGGGGGGTGGAAGTATCCCAAAATAAAAATGTAGCTTGGAAATAAACCGTCAACACACAGATTTTTAGCCAGAGAACACCAGGAACACAACTGATTTAGATCCAGGGTGGCTGCAGCCCAGACAGCACAGCCTAAATTCTTGATTTGACATTGGCTATGACCTTAAATACACAGGCTGACTAGAAAATCAGCATTAGCACAGCAGAGATGTTACTTTCATTTATCCAAAACAAACCTCTGCCCATGGCTAGAGTCATTCTCCCACCCTCCTCTATACCCACCTTTAGGGGGCTTCCTGCATATAAGGTGTAACCTGACTAAATCTGTGCAGTTTGTATGTGGGATGCTCCTGGTGCCCTGTAAGATAAAAAGAGCACTGCACTGCCCATGTTGCCTTTCAGAAGCCTGCTCCCCAGCAGATAAGCCATCACCACTCCTAGACACTAACTCCATTTATCGAGAGTTACATAAAATGTTACAAAAGACATGACAGGTCCCTGTAAAATACCAACATCACATGAAAAGGCTGCAAGGATTATAAAGAGTCCCTGTGTGCTGAGACCAGGTTGGGGACTCAAGAGTGCAACCCACGTTGGTTTAGCAGCAGGGATGCACGGAACGGAGTGATGCGGTAACACCACGGCTTCAGATGGACAACCTCCTGCTGAAACACAGCGGGGAACACCAGAAACCCACATTATTAGTTGTGAAGCAGCTATTTCCTGGCTCCTGTCCATTTACATAGCTGTCTTGCCAGGACTGGAAAGAATATATTAAAAGGATATTCAGTTAAAAAAGCTTCTAACCTAAGATGAAAGCAGGTACCAGGAAGCTATTACGACATCCAGAAAAATGTATGCAGGCAAGATACGCGAGACACATGCGTTCTGACCCCGAAGTTATTGGTGTGAAACCAACCACTGCACCAGACAAGTCCAGGGAAGGCATGAGAGGACAGAGATGGAGAGACAGCACTGTAATCATGGCAAATGCCAGTGACCGTGACGTCAGGAATGGCACTGAATCTACAGCTGGGCACATTCATGAGTGTGTGCCTGCACTAAAGACAGCTGTACCTTGCCTGCTACTCTTACATCCTCACATCTATCCTGCAGATCAGTCCTTTGCAGGTCATTGAGGGTCTGCCCAGTGAGTTATTTTAGCTGCAGCACTGTACACACCTTCAGTCATGCCAGCCTCATTGCCTTTTTACACATCTCAAGGCCTCCACCATCCCCATTGATAGGAACTGCCTTTTGCCTTTAACTGCATCCTCTGTCTCCAGCAGAATTTCCATTTCACCCACTCCAGACATCTCCTACCCAGTTTTTAAGAGCCGCTCTCCTAAGATTTAGCTGTAGCATTACAGAGATCAACAGAACCGTGCAGTTGTTGCTACTCCACAAGTTCATGCTCCTCCAGACCAGTCAACTGGACCACTGTAAACAAAATCAGGTTGAGCATCTACGCACCTCGCTCAAGCAGAAAGCAGGGTCAGGATTTAGAACGATCATGTAACTCCAGCCTTCTGCCTTTCTGTGAGCACACTGCCTAACACACAATAATGAGAAGTAATTGAAACTTACAGCATGCTTGCACTATCTCCTCTTCTTACAAAGCCACAGAAGTCAGAACACACACATTTGTAATGGGTGATTTCAAAGACTAACCTCAAAAGGGGCCTCTTAAGTCCACCCTAAAACACTCTTCAATGACTGAAATGGGAAAATGATCTCACATAATGCACACAGTGATGAATGACCCACATCAAGAAAAAAAAGAAAAGAAATCAATCACCACCTTAACATTTTCCCATCAAAGCAACTTATATTGCAACCCCTGTAGCTAAATGCAGGGAAGCTTTTGCCGTACCATTCTGGACTTATTTCAATAGTACATGTTCACATTCATCATTCCTGTCTGTCCCAAATCTATAGATCTTGGCATTTCTGAATCAAGGTAAATTTGTTCTCTCTATAGGCTGTTTATTTTATACCAACGCTCAGAAAAAAACCACACAATCCACAAACCTGCTTCACACTATTGTCCCACTTTATCACTAAGAAATGAACTGAAGGCTGGGGACACCACTATGGAGTCAGAGACACAGTGCATTGAAAACGAATATCATATTGTTCGTATCTCCAATGATCAAGTCATATTCACCCACAGAGTCTACAGATAAGTTCATTGTATTAATAATACAGGGTTATATATAGAAAACACATTGACTTTATGCCTGAAGGGCCTTTTTAGAAGGCTTCTTTTTAATGTAAAATACATTTTCTCAGTTATGTGGTAAGAGATCGGACTTGAAGAGACATGTCTGCAGTGCTACAGGGTGTAAAATAATTGCCTGGCAACTATGTTCCCAAAGGAAAACAAACACGAACCGTCTCCCACAGTCTCCCTTACAGAGCTGGGAAACACAAGATTCCTTAAAGAGCCAAAGTGACCGTCTCTGAAACAAAGCTGCTGCCTCCACACGCCTCCACCCACTTCTTCAGACATCACCTCGTCCTCTCTTGCAGCAGTCATGTGGGATGGGGCAAAAGGCATCCATAGATGGAGGCAAGCTCTCCTCCCCAGAGAGCAGATACCAGTGGGCTCAGCCCCCACTGCCACCCACACTCCCAGCTGACAGAACAGCCACCAGGCTCAGGCTTCAAGCCCAAGGGGACGATGCTGATCCTCTGCTCTGATGTTTTTCTGATCTGCAATTCCAGCATTGAGATGATCACTTGTGGTTCACCCCGATTATTTTTATTTCTATTTTTTTTAAATCCATACAATTCCCTTTCCATTTTGCCCACTGCTTCACTATCAGGTGGCTGGGAAGAGGACTACAAGCTTAATACCTTTTGCCCTGCCCCAGGCATCAGCATTCCTCGCTGCTCCCCACCCCACTAAAAACAGTGAGGGCATCAGGACCTCCCATCTCAGGCTGCTGATCATTTGTGTCAACACCATTCCTGGTCCAATCGAGTCAGTGGAAACTTAAAAGATGTTCTCACCACAGATGCCAACACCCGGGCTGGCTCTGGGCACACGAACATAAGGGAAAGCAAAAATGGGTGGCGATAGGAACACACCCAAGCTGGCTCTGCTCAAGGTCTGGAAATCATCTCTGCATAGAAATTTGCATTCACATGACAGGGATAATAGACGCTGCAGCTGAACCGCTGCTGAGAAGTAGGGTGTTATTAGCTTGGCTGGTGCTGCATGTGCCTATGCTGTTTCTAGGCCAGCACTGGAAAAATCTGCAAGTTACTGTACCGGTGCCACGAGGAGCTTGCAGCTCAAATCTATGCCTCACTGATGGGGAAAATTCATTTTATATTCTAGCGCCCAGCTCTGAGATTACTGACACAGTCCAAATTATGCACACATTCAAGGTCAGGATTGTCAGCGGCCTGAGTAGAAAGGGAATTACACAGTGCAGCAGGAGAGACTGCACGCTGCACTCCCGGTCGAGGCAAGGCACGTATTTTTGGCAACGCCTCCTCTCTGGCACCAGGCAGACAATTTTTCTGCCATCTCTTGTACCCCCCCGTGCATCTCTTCCCCATGTTTCAGTAGTCACAGCATCCTGTGCCACTTGCCCTCAGCCGACACAGGGCACAAAGTGTACCTGGGTAACCCTTGGCTGGGTTATGCAGCTATGCCACAAACACTCACTTCAATGCCATGTGCTGTTGCATATGGTCAACAGCACCCACAGAAGATATCCTGTTAGGTCAGGAGTTGATACACCAGTGCAAACCAGTTTGTTGCAAAATAGCTTAAAACAGGAAAAAAAGTCAAGTGCCTCTTCAAAGTTAAAACGAGTGTATTTTCCACTGCTCTAGTGAAACTGAGATTCATACTGATCAAATAGGCAACATAAAAACCTAACCTCTAATCCAGGCAATCACTCCAGCAAACAGCAATGCAACTGGGCTGTCACTACCTTCCCCAGTTGCTTCCTAAGGATCCTGCCTGGGACGCAAGAGACTGACCCCGTTTCCCCGCCTCCCGTGAGGAAGAGAAGGAACACCGCCCCATTTAGAGAAGTGTGAACAAAAAGATCATCAGGAGTGTTATTTGCAACTACCCCCTCACATCCATCATGGAAAGTTAGCGTGAGTCACCGACGGCTCAAAATAGACCCAGGTACAGAGCACCAGGCCACACCGAACCTCCCAGCAAGACTTGAAAGGCTTTTTCTGTCTCTCTGAACCAGCCGTGCAGGGTGGCTGAGATCCACCCGTGACCTTCTGAAGTCCCAACCTACCGGGATATTGTCACCAGCACACACCGAGAGTCCACACAAGCTTTCTGCCTCCCAGTCCGCTGCTCGAGATTCACCTCACTGTCTGAAGGCAGGTGATATTTTAGCCTCTGACAAGGTATCTATATAAATAAATCCAGTGCCAGAATCCATTTGTAGCCTACACTGCTTTTTAGTGGCACATACAACAGAGCTAATGGATATTTGAATCCTTATTTATTTTTAAACATGAAGTCATTTTCACTGGCAGCAAAATAATGCATCATAAACGTGCAAAGCAGCGCAAACCTCGACGCTGTAACTGCATTTTTGCATGCTTTAAAAAAACATAGCACAGAACAGCACTGCTGGCACACTTCAAAACTGGAGGCTGAAGAATTCCATGTGGGATAAGTGCACAGCAGCAAGGGCTCCTGAGCAGGGCCAGCCACCCAGATCTCTTAAAGTAAACGGCCAAGGGAAAGCAGCCAGAGCATCTTTGACATGTTCAGAGATGGACCTCTCTCCCTCCCGTGACCAGCAAGTAGGTGTAGAAAGCCAGATGAGGAGGAATTTAAAGTGTATATAACACTTTATAACTCAGATGCAGGCTGCTACGGTATGGAAGGCACTCTGGCCACATGCAGGACTGGCAACAAGATTTATACCTCGGTCCAGGACTCTGCAAACAGGGCACCATTGCCCTGGGGTTGCTTCCAGTGGAGGAGGAGATTAAAGTCTTGTACCTGGAAGGCTCTTTACAGAAGAAAAGCCCCTTCCTATGTACTATCAACACACTAGAGAAGCAGGATGCTAAGCTGTCACACTGCAACACCCTCAATTCTCCACCTCCCCAAATCAATGCAAGTTTGCTTGTTTAGCTAATAAAATGCTTCCTAACACAACACTTTCATGCCCGCAGAGAAGGCTTCCTGCTATAAACAGGGCTACTTACCACAGCAGAAACCATCATGCAAGCCTGACAAGACAAGCTTCTCACGCAAAGGACTTCATGTTATCTTAATTTATGATCAAGAGCTGAATTCAGGGCTAAGGGTTGCATCTGAGCTATGCCACCGTGCAGATCAGGAGAGAGGGCTGCAGAGCTGGTTGCAGCAGCATCCCCAGCTGCCAGGCATGAACCAGGGCAGAAGTGACAGAGGCAGGACACTCTGAAGCAGCATTAATAAAAGCTTTAATGGAAGCTGAATTCAGTTTTCACGGTTGGAGGAGAACGGTGATTATAGAAAGGCTATACACTGAGAAAGGAGGTTTTCTGACAAGTCCTACTACTTTTCTCCTCATCTGCTCTGGCTCTGCTGATATCTCTCATGCTCCACTCCTTACCCGGTAGTAAGGATGCCTGGCTACAGCAAATGGGAACTCATCTTAGAGAGAAGTTAGAGGCATTTCTCAGCAAACAGGACATGAGATGTTTTAATCGAGTAAGCCTGGAGAGGAAGGAAGCCATTTAAAAGGGAATCAACAAAATGGCCACATTCTATTGTCAATCTGCAGCACTTCGTAACACCTCATAAAAGAAACACCAAATTCCTGTAAGAATCTGCAGGTGGAATTAAGGTGTCCCTAGCACCTAAACTAGCAACACCCTGAGCTTGAACTGAAGCCACGTGAGCTGTTTGCTTATCCCCATCTCGCACCCTGCAGCCCACACAAGAGCTGTCCATGTCATCGTGCTCATTTGCTAAGTAACACCCTCCTACAAAGCTGTTCACAAACGGCTCGTTTCTCCTTCCACGTTGTCTCTGTGCAGAGCCAGGGGTACGAACAGGAGCCACGTGCCAGCCGCTGCCAAACCTCCCACTGAAGAACGGGGCAGGTTGGGAGGGGACCACAGGAGGTTTGTGGTGCAAACAGACGAGTCAGGGCTTGAAGGTGATCTTAAATCTATTCCCATCTGAGAACCTGGTTATTATCTGAGTATTTCTTGTGTGAAGAATGGGGGTGTGGAAATTGTAACAGGCAGACTGGTGACATTTGCACGTTTAAGCTTGGCAGCCCTGAGTGCCACACAAGCAACTTTATGTCCCATACGTTGATAACATCTCATTTTGCCACTTCTCAAAAGCAGCAAGACCTTCCCTCCTGAACAGAAGGTGATTTACAAGTGTCTTTTTTTAAAGTGACACACTCAAAATAACATATAGGGGATAAAAAAATTCTGGTAGCTAAAAAAAAAAACCCAAAACCAAATGGGAGAACTAGGTAGAACTTGCAGACTTGTCATAATCTCACTCGTCCCGATGTATTCCCTGTAAAATGGAGATACAGGCAACAAGATGTCTCACCAGATGATGGGAGCTCTCTTCCTTGGGATTCACTACAAAGTGAGCTATCAAAAAGCCAATGAACAAATGCATCTGCTGAGGCTGTACACGCAGATGGCTGAGTTTCACCCCTGTGCGTGCAGGATGAACAATAACCCGTGTCAGAGACAGGCACTGAACAGCAGCCTTCCCAACTTTTGGTTACTCTTAACCCTGACTTTGCAGGTGCATGACCGACCAGCCAGGACAAGACCTGCAGGAGTGACTGCAGTATTCCCACTACCAGCAGGCATCTGTCACCTCCAGGTGAACTGCTCAAAGCCACGCTAAGCTTCACTGGGAGATAGAGAGCAAGCGAAGGGAAATGAAAGCCATACGCATGAAACCAAGCAAGACAAAGCCCCTGATATATCAGCAAAGTGGCCCATGCCCACCCTAAGCAATTCTCAAATTGGGAGATGACACTAGTGGACCTGTGATGGAGAACAGGGTTAAGTCCAGTCCAGTCTGCATGGGGAAGCTGGAAAACTAGCACCTGCATTAGCCTGTCTGCAGGTTAGATTAACTGAGAGGATCTGACTGGTGGAAGGATCATTCATCATCCAGTCTCACTACCTGCTATGCTAGATCTTTTGCCTTCTTTAACCCAAGGCTATTAAAGTTTTCCTTACAGTCCATTTTCTTCCCATCACACATAGCCTTCACAGCCATTTCAAATCCCATCTTTTCATCTTCTTCCCTCATCCCTTGCAGACAGCTTCTACATGAAGTTCTTTCTCTTTATACTCAGCTTCTCCTTGGTTCCTGCCTCCCCAAGGTACTAATTACAATACAGTCTATTAGCCAGGCACATAACATTTAGGACTCTAAATTTGGCCTGCTTTAAGTGAAGCTAGACACCACCAACTCAGTCCACTGCAGTCAATAACAAGGAAACAGACTTTCCAAAAGCATTTTAGTGGCTTTGGAACAAGAGTTCCATTTTCAAAGAGACACTTAGAGTAATTCACTTTTGTCTATGAGACCATGGCTCAGAAAGCATCTTTGACAAATAATCACCTTCAGGCTCTTTTAAAATTGTCACTACCAAAGAGCAAGTAAAGCAGTCCTAAGTAGTTTCTTCCTGTGAAGGCTCAAAAAGCAAAGGGTAAGATGCTTCAACCCTGTGGTTTCAGGCAGGTGTGAAGCAGCAGAGATACCATTCAGCTGGCAACAAGGCTGCAACATAGCCCAGGCTTAAGAAAGAAGCCTCACAGATCAGCCACAGGTAGGATAAGACAAAATTACCAGCCCACTGATTTATTTAATTAAACTTATTACGGTAGCTGATGGAGACCTGGTTTGGGGTCCAAGCCAGGTCTCTCTCTTTCCAGTTACCATCACTGTAGCAGCTGTGAGCCCATCATCCCAGCCCATGAGATGTCCATGAAGCCAGATAACACCATAGCTAGCACATTTGTTGATGGAGAGAAAAGGCCCAAAGAAGGCCTGGAGAAATCCATGACAAAGCCAGGAAACAAGCCCAAACATCCCTGGTCTGCATCTTCACCAGAAAATACATATAGTAGTTGTTCCTCAGCCAATAAGCATTGCCCCATGAGTAAAGCTGTCCTCTCCCAAGTCTACCACATGTAGCTTTGTCCAAATACAAAAAAAACCAGGTTTCTCTGGGCATGAACATTAGTCTCAACTTACGAAGGGATCCGGTTTGGACAGGACAGCTCTGGACAGCCAGCTGCAAAGCTGGCTTAAAAACATTACCCACGTGTGGCAGGAATGTCACTCTGTTCCTGCCAAGATGCCACCATCAACAGAATCTGTCAAACCAGTACTTGGCTCAGAAGAAACAAGTTGCCGTTCCCCGTTCAATCTCACTTGCGTGAGCAGCAGGGGCAAGGGAGAGGGCAGGGAAATACACAGCAACACAGACTCCCAGAAACACTCCATGAACTCAATTTTTTTGTGATGCTGTCTGGATACCAAGAGTCCTGAGCGTTATCAGGATGCTGAGAATCAAATTAAAAGCGTCTGAATCTATACACTATGCACCGTAGGGGGGAAATGAAGGAGAAAGCAAAGGTCATTTTAGATTCAGCTTGCATTTGTATTGTAGCAAAGTTCTGTGCATCTCTTAAAGATTCCATCTCTTGAAGCCTCAAGTGCACTGCTCAACAGAAATCCACAATGTTTTGGTCAAATTTGACATTGGAGTAACCAACTTCAACATCAGAGTAACCAGGCACACTCTATTCTTGCCAAAAGGCAGCGCTGGCTAAACCAGAAGTCGCCCCTGTAGGAAATGCTGAGAAATGTTGCTTTTGCAAACTGTAGAATAAGTGTAATCATTTCTGTATTAACTTGAGGAATAAAAGACTTCAGCTGCCCCATCAAGAATCGTTTACCAAAGACTAGAAGCCTTAAGTGGTCTTACTGG
>WTSP01004710.1:0-21827 GCA_025331215.1 Actenoides lindsayi | reverse complement strand
GCTCGCGACGTCGCCGCTGCCCGTCTCTCCATCTGCGCCACTTTCAGTTCACCTTTCCGGGGCGTGGGTGGCGCTCAGCGCGGCCCCACGGAGCAGTCCCCAAGGCCTCGGACAAGGCCCTTCATCTCCACACAGGAAATACTTGACCTAGTGTGTCACACGGTCACGCTGCTCTTTTTTTTTTTTTTTTTTGTGGCCGTGCTGACCCGGTGGCTCGAAAGGGCTTTCTGCGTGAAGAGTGCCTGCCGGTGCCGGGGCTCCTCCTGGCAGCCCCCACAGATGAGCCTGTAGCTCACCACAGAAGTTCTCCAGGCCCTTTCAGACATGGCTGTACCTCTCTCTTACTACAGACACCATCACCACCCCCACCCCCCTTCCTAATACTCTGGTTCACTCAGATCGCATCTTCCTGCTCAGCGTTAAAGATGCCGCTCTTGCATCATCAGTAAATCTCTGCACGTTAGACACTTAGCAAACGCATTCAGAGAAAGTACTAAATAAAACTGGTCGCAAGGCAAAACTGTATCTGTAACCTCCCTCCAGCGCCGGAGCTCCCTCCCTGTTAAAAGACAACCCATAATCTTCCTTCTTGAATTTGGATTCAATTTCTGTGTATGAGACTTAAAGTAATATCCACTACCATAAGAACTTACTGAAGTTTAAATTATACACCAGACTGAAAACACTTGGAAAAGGCAAACTGTCAACAGGAATTCAAAGGCTTCCAATTCTCAGCTCAGCGAGACACAGATTGAGAGGCAGATTAGTGCTTTGTCATTTATAGTGCTGTTTGTAATCTACGTTTCTCATTTCCTTCGTCGTATACTCCTGAGGCCTGGCCTGAAACCCACTGAAGCCGAGTGGAGTCTTTCCGCTTACTTCACCCTATTTTGCATCAAACCTTTACACGGTGCAGCTGACACAGAGTGTAATCGGGTCCGTGTTCTGCCTGGAGCCAGTTCATTTGATAAATAATTAGCCTGTAGCTTCTTGTCAAAATCTGGAACTACTTTAGAAAACTGTAGCAGTTAATGGTTGATTCTGCTTTTAATTGGTTTTGAATGCTAAAAAAATACCCTGGGACTTTTTAATGAAGGCTATTCCATGAATAGAGGATGTGCTTGCCAAAGCTCTGCACCAGATAACTGAGCAATCTTCGTTTCCTTTTTCCTCTAAAGTGGGACTCCCACACACCACCACTGTAAACATAGAGCTTGCCTCCATAAACATGATTTTTGATGTTTAGCGCAGCAAGGAGTCATACTCTAGAGTATTTAAAGTGCAGCGAGCTTCTCACATTCTGAGTAACAGCCCTAAAAATAGCCGTTTATGGACAATACCAGATGGATATTAGGTATTACCACCATCACTGAGCAACGATTATATTTCTTTGCAAAGAAGCTCGGCTTTATACCATCCAATAGGGCTGGTGCCATTTCATTTGCAGCCCTAAACCGTAATAGCTGCTTTTTCATAAATTGGAACAGAAGATGGATTAGTTAAAATCAGTTTATTAGAGAACGAATAACAGCATCAGCCGAAACAAACCAAACTGCTGTCAGTATTTGTGCGGCGGTACTTTCTACTAAACAAATACTCCTGAAACGTCCAAAAACCTGTGCTGTTTGTAGAGATCTCTGAGTAAAGCACATCTGAAAGCAGTTCTGCATTTCAGCATCAGCATACCAAGCCGCACATAACCTCTGTGCATAAGCACAACCGCCTGTGTGACTACGCAGCGCAGCATTATGACAGCATTAGCCTTCTCTGCACGAACTGACAGGCCGAGCATTCTGGTTTGTTATTTTTGTGACTACCATAATTAGTGATTTCCTGTGGATTTCATCAAAGTTCTTCATCTTGTTTCTGAGCCCGCGCCATTCCCTCAGATGGTTAGCTTGTTTTCACAGTTCAGAGCTTTCCCTGCCCGAGCCAGCTGCACTTTACAAATTGCTCTGTCTTGCAGCTACGAGCAGAGGCAACTCTTCTTGTATTTATTTGCTTTTACAAAAAGCCTAGTTTTCATTCCATATGGACCACTCGGTCCGTATAGACAAATTGCATTTGGAACAACTGTTTTATAACTCTAAGAGTAGACTGAATTTTTCCAGTTTGAAATTAATCCTGATAGCATTTGGATATTTTGTATCCGAAAACGGAAACATAATATAGTTGTTTCTATGCACCAATCTGATGTTTGGAAAGATGGTTTTGTATCAATCTAGCTGGCTTACAAAGAAGGCAATGTCCTGGGAAGCTTCACTGGTGCATTTGTCTGAGAAATTCCATGAGCATGTGCTGCTGTGACTAGTTTTCACTGCTTTTGACACTGATCATGCATAGCAAATGCCTCCATTCAGGATTTGCAAGATCTGCAAGAAATGCTTGCAAAAAGAGGAACTAATATCTCAGTGGACAAAACATCAAAATGCTTTTCCGTTTTGGTTTTTTGGGGTTGTTTTGTTTTGTTTTTTCTTTTTTCAGTTCATGGACTTCTTTCTTCCCTCTGCTGTAAGTGAACTCCAGAAGAGTTAGGAGTTCAGGTTTGGTTTGGATAAAATCATGAAATGTGGATGTGTCTCTGAATTACCTCATCGTCTCGGTTTGAGCCCTTAGCTGAACTTTATCCTAAAAATCTACCTCCAACAAAACAGTGAAAAGTTTAGTATAGGCTTAAAAAACATGGAATCAAAATTCACCTTGGTATAAATCTACCGAAAGCAAAATATGTATTTCTAATATAAGTAATTGACCTTTTGGAATTCCCTTACACCCCTACTAGTTTAAATAATGGCCTCCCAAATCCTTGTGCCTGCTGGGTGGGCAGCCTCACTTGTATCATAAAATCCTACAATACCGATTCTGAAGCAAACATAAATTTATGTCCCTAAATAAGTGTTTACAGCTGAACTGCACATTTCATGTAGTAAAACTTGGCCTGTGAATATATCAGCTGATATATTCAGAAACCTGAGTCACCAAGTGTGGAACTTTCACAGCCTGATAATGACTCTGCTCCACACCCCACGGAGATACATGGTGGATGAGTGGACTGGCAGGAATAGCATCTCAAGTCCACAGAATGCAGGTGAGCACCAGGCACCTGCAGGCCCACATTCTTCCCTGTGAACACCAGCCCCAGCACCCTTTCCCTCGGCTGTAAGAGCTGCCAGCGGATTTCTGACTGTGCAGCAGCCAAGGCCAGCAAACACTGGAACTCTCAGCCTGTGTGTTCTCACAGCTGCCTTACCACTCCTGGCAAAGCAGCCACAGCTCGGGCACAAAATTGCCTTATATTAGCTGGATTCAAAACACAACAAACCACACTTCCTCCCCTCTCCCTACCATGGGCCTCTCTGTTGACAGTGCTGAACATCACAACTGCATTTGGAAGGGTGGGAGGTGCGGGATTCACCGTTCTTGAGAAAGCAGGAGTGCATTAAATCCACAGCCTCTGACAGCACGCTTCTCCGAAGTTACAGACCAAAGTAACAGCAGAAGTCGCAGCCCCAGACGAAACGCTTCTATGCTGTAGGGTCAGCACGAGGAAAAGCTTTTGACAGTGCTGCCTCTAATGTCTCTGCTTCGGGACTTCAGTAGGTGGCACTGTCACATTAGCTGGGCTGCACGGAAGGAACAAGGTACTGATTATACTTTCACAGATGATATATGCTTTGCCTCAAATAATCTTGTTTTGTTTTGTTTTGTTTTCCCCTCTAGATGATATCTAGTTACATCTGTTTGATTTTTCAGGGTAATAAACCAACTACTTAAAATGTATAGAACAGCCAACCACTGAGCAATTTGTTGACATCTTTTCAGTGTGGTAGTATGGAGTAGGACAAAACAGCATGTTTTTCCTTTATAAATCCTTAGAAGAACAAAACGTTCATCACCTTTGACTAATTTAATTTTTTTACCTTAGTGTATGATTTGTAAAAATAGTTACATAATTCTCTCTTCAGCAGTGAACTGCTCTGATTTCTGTTATCTTTCAATATCTTTTTCTTTTTTTTTTTTTTTTTTCTTTCCTCAGTCTCCTTTAAACCATTAGACAAGGAACTTTCTGAGGTGTTTGGGGTTGGGAGGTCTCCTCTCCAAATTTTGAAAGTAACACCTTTAAAAGATCCTGTTCAATCTCTCTGCACATCTGGTCCAGCACATACATTTTTATCAAAGAACTGTAGCCCTCAGTGGGACCACAGTCCCTTAGGAGAAACCAGGGTTAGCTGGTCCCGAACCAAGCTTATATTCTTGGCAAATTTCTCCTGTAGCCATTGTAGTTTGGTTTGGTTTTTTTCCTGCTAACTCTGGAACATCAACCAGAAATTTTGTCCAGCATCTGGATTATATATCCAACCACAGGAAATCTGATGGAGAGGCAAGAGATTTTTACTCTGTTGTGTAGTCCTGTTAGGATTACTGTCATCTCAGTAGGTGGGTTGAGATTAATTTCCCATGACTTGATCTCTGATGACACACTGAGGCTTTTGCCTACCAGTCTGTAAACCACACTGATTTTTCTTGGTAATCAAACGATTGCCCATTTCTCCCTATTCACCCGTGACTTGGATTTGCCTTTGTTGCAATGTCCTAACAAAGCAATGGGTGGACTTTTCTGAGGGGAGGGGATGGCACTGATTTAAACTAACTCTTCATTTCCCCATATATGAAAGATTTGGATACAGCCACATTCTGAGTATCAGCTAGAAGGATGCTGAATCTGCAGTAAAATGATTACTGACAGATATCCCATCTGCACACTGGGCAGCAGATCCACCAGCTTTTCTAGGAAATGTGTGGAATCTGGGCCAAGAGTTTGCAAATCAACAAATTGCTCCATTTCTCTAATATTACTCTCACAGACACTTTGAATACTTGCAAAACTGTGGTTTCCAGGATGCAGCTTTCCAGTACGATGTTGAAGAGCAGCAAGATGATTACTCCTGCTCCCTCCCTCCTTTATTTTTGTTTTCTTTCGATTTGTTTTAGCATGAAACCTGAACTTTAAGAATGATGTAAAAATCAGAGAGTTTAAATGGCAAGCCTGCGATGCAGCATAGTCAGATGTTTTCTACAATGCTGCAGAACAAGGATGGTGATGTCAAATGACCTAAAGAAGGACTTGTGTGCTCAGAAGCTTATATCTTTGAATTAATCATTTTAATTGGTCTACTGCAAAATATCACCTCACCACAAATTTTTCGTCGTTGGTAGTAAACAATATAATTATGGGATTTAAAATGCCGTAAGACAGGTTTGTCATTTTAGTAAGTATTGCCAGTTTAGGCCTAAAAAAAGATCATGGGAAGGCTTATAAAACAATAAGTAAAAATATTTTTCAATTCTATAGGTCTTTGCCTTTCAAGACCCTTCACGAATACTCATTTCAGACCCGTCGTCAGTAATGAGCAGCGATGAAGGCCCGTTCTCAGCAGGAGCCTAAGGCTGCTCTACAGAGCCCTCATTCTAGCGCCTGGAGCTGCCCCTGTTCAAACGCACCGAGATCACACGGAGCCACTGAGCCTCAGCTGATTTCAAAGCCGTCCCCAGAAACACAAAACGGGTTTTCAGGGGAAACCGCAGGCTACGGCTTTTCTCACGGTGAAAATGCCGAGCCCTTGCGAGCCTCCGCTGGCAGCGCCGCGGTCCCGGGGGAGAGGAGAGGAGGGGAGAGGAAAGAAGAGGAAGGGAGAGGAGAGGAGAGGAAAGAGAGGAGAGAGGGAGGGGGCGGCGGGCCTGGGCTCGGTCACAGGCAGCCCTCCTGGCACTGCTGACGTGGTGCCAGGGACGAAGCTCATTTCGGAGGGGAGACGAGCGGGGAGAGGCTGGCAGAGCTGCGGTTGCAACAGTCAGCGCCCGCTTCTGCAGCAGCCTGCCCGCCTCCTTTCGCCGCCTCCCCCTCCGCCGGCACCGGCACGGGCTCTTCTCTTTCTAGCCCTGGGCAGAGGAAAGGCGGAGGGAAGGGGCCCGCGGGGAGAGCCGTGAGGGGAGAGGAGGGGAGAGGAGAGGGATGGCTGGGGGCGAGGGGGCAGCGGCCTCTGCCCGCCTGCTTGGGGCACTGTGCCTCTCCGCCGCCGCCTGCTTTCACCTGGTGCACGGGAGGGAAACCGGAGCAGACTGGACCTTGGAGAAGGTGGGTCACGGTTACATTTCTCAGGCTCTTTTTTGCCTCTCCCCTCGGTTGCGGGGGAGGTAGCACCTTGCCGGGCGGCAGGGACCGGCAGTGGGGCGGCGTGGCACAAGCGCCCGCCCGCCGGGACACCGCGCACAGCCGCCCGGTCCCCTGCCCCGGGCGCGAAGGCAGATGGCAGCCGCAGGTCCCCGGCCCACGCTCAGCCAGGCAGCCGCGGGGCCGGGCCCGTCTGCGGGGAGCGCAGGTGAGGATGGAGAACATGGCTTCCCTCTCACCCCTGGCTCGTGGCTGCAGAGAACAAGTCTTCTTAACAGGTTTGTCACCTCTTAGCGATGCCATTCACGAGGCACCCAGAGCGATAAGCTGTGTCAGGGGCAATGAATTTAAGGGGAAACCCAAAGAGGGCAAGAGGGATCAAAATCCGGAATTCTAGTCCATGTAACATTCTTTTATGCTTCAATTTTCAACCTGATTACAGTGATGCTGAGGACAGTGTCTTAGCCTGAGAAAACAAATAGCTCTTCCAGCAGTGATGCACATTTAGCTAGGAAAAACAAGTAGCGATGGTGTTGATAGCTACTGCAAACTGGTTTGGAAAGGATATAATATTCTCATGTCATTGAACCATACTATATTGGTTTTAGTTCAAAGCGTTGTGTGAACACAGCGAAAAAAGCAGTACTGAGATAATGTTTAGTGAAACACTAATAAGCAGTAAAGCCCCGATTTCTCTGTGTAACAGCTCTTAGTGGTCAATTATGAAATGCTAACATAGTTTCTTCGTGAAGAACCAACCACATGGAACGTAGGAAAGCATACAGCTGCAACTTACATTCAATTAAAGGGTTCAGGAATTTTCAAGAGGAAAATATACTTCTAGGGCCCATCCCCAGGTGTTTGCAGAAAAGGTGAACTCAAAGGCCAGCCAGAACTGACCCAACTCCACTAATCCAATGCACTGTTCTCTTCACCAATAGATCAGAGTCTGGGACAAGCTGGCAAAATGAAGCTTCCCTCACACCTTTCCACTCACTTCCTCTTAGTCATTCCCTTTCTCCTTGATTTTATTCACTCCCCATTCAAATAAGTGTTGGTTGGTTTGGTTTGTTTGCTTGTTTAAAAAAAAAGAGAAACTTTGTCATTCTGTTCTATTAATTGTATTTTGCTATATATATATAGGTCATGTATAGGCTACATATCCATAACCTCAAACATCTATAGTATGCACAATACACATGTATGTACATATATAATGCATGTATAAGAATACATGAGGCTAAATCTTTACTCATATTTGTCAATGTACAAGCTGGTAGGCCCAGTGCTCCTGTTTTCAGCCTCCTTGAGCCACGCTAATACACTCTTTAGCTCATTCCATTCCAGTTAGACAATCTACTTGCCAATGATGTAAGTAGTATCATCAAACCATGGAGCCATAGCATCTGAACTTCTCTGCCTGTGCAGACACTAACCAAGAACCACTTCCTCTTTCTCATCAAATTCTTGTCCCTTGACAACTTTTGTTCCTTCTCCCTAAAGGGATATGTGAGCCAGAAGTCTTACAGCGTACAGACCTTCCCCTCCTTCTCTCAATGAGGAGAAGGAATCAGGTCCTAAACTTAAGAGTTCTTAGAAGCTAACTTCCACTGGCACCAAGCTAACATACACCAAAATCAGCAGGTAAGCATGGGCTACTTGTAGGAGTTGAAGTCTTGCAGTTTTAAGCAGCTTCGTACAAAATGTTTAGTCATAGTCCTGTCATAAATACATTGTTTGGTCTCCCTGCTGTGGCCATGGAGGAAATAGGGATTGACGAACACTGTAAGGAATGAGTCACCTACAGATCTCCTTCTGCTTCTATTTCCTGTCCACTACTGTAATTCCTTTCACTTCCCAAATTTTAATATATCTCCATTATTAGAAATGTGAATTTATTCCTCTCTTCTGAGTGTTTTTATACATTTGTACTTTGCAAAGAAACATTATTTCTATCACAGTGATTCAATGACCCCAACTCCCAGGCACGCTCTACAGTTAGAAACAACACGAGTCCACATTCTAACTGAGCCCTTCCCTTGTTCAACTGAAGGCATGTTTTCTGAACTTCCTCAATTAAATTGTCCCCCTATGTTCTTCTGAAGTGCGTTATCTTTATCTTTTTTTTTTTCCTCCTCTTACAGCCCTTTCCTCGTAAAGAGAACAGCTCCCTGACAACATTTTCTCGTTTGTGCCTTTTCTACACTGGTGTAAATTCCATCATATTAAACTTCTAGTCTTTCAAAAGACAGCTTAGGCATCTTCTACAATACAATTTCCAAACTTGGATATCAGATGAAATGCAGTTTGTCTTTAACTCATGTCTAAATTTGCTAGCATTGAAAATGTTAACAGCACATCCTAAAATTTGGTGTACTTAAAGTCTTAAAATTCAGCTATAAACACATAATACAATATGTTAACATATACAGTGATGGACTTAGAGTATATAAATTTATGAAAATATCAGTTTGATGCAGCAGCAACTCAAAAGCAAGTCAGTTGTTAAACAGTTTGAAGAAAAGAAAACATCATCATCCTACACTATAAGCTACGTTGCGCTCATGTTACAGTTTCCCTCCCTTTCCTCATCTCGAAAAGGGTGAGGTGGACAGGGTACACTGAAGGACAGCAGGTCTGATTAAGCACATAAGACAGCACTGGTCAAAGAACAAATAACCAGATCAGGATTTTTCAGTGGAAGAAAGAGAGGAGTAGAGGGAAGCCCCTGTGATAGAAATAAGGGTGTGATAGGAGCATCCTATGATAGTGCCTAAAATAGCAATCTATAAAAAACAGGAGTGGCTCAGATATTCCTGAGGAGACAATTGCTGGAGATTGGGCAGGATCAAATCAGGTGCCCAAAGGGGCATTTGGTATGTCCTTGGGGATCCCATGTGACATTCAGCTGCTACTCCAGGCCAGGACAAGGCTGTTGCACGTCAAAGACGTGCATTTGCCAGCCCCATGAGGATATCTCAAGTATTCTAGGTCACCTGAAACAGCTCTAAAGGTCTATGCTTAGTGAAAAGAAAAACAATTCTGAGGTTAACCCACATGTCACAGAGCTGATGTATAGCCCACATAGCCCCAGGTGAACTGCACCATGCTGTGCAGTGACACCAATACCACCACTGTGGGCAGAGGCCACAATGACACAGCTTCACTCTTTCTGGGTTTGAACTGCTTCATGCATATTTTTTTTTTATTTTTTTTTTTGCAGTACTACACCTCATAACGTAGACATAGCATAAAGCTAAATAGTATTACTACTATAAACAAAGATGCTAGTGTGTGAGGTGGCATGGCTGCAGACATGGTGGTATGTGTAGAGAATTAAGGTATTAGAAAAGAGAGAACCCAATCACGGGTTGAGTTTTTCACAGCTCGCTGGTAGGTAAAAATTTCTCCCAGGTTTTTAATACTAGTATATTTTGCATGGAAATCAAAGATACAGAAGCCAGATAACTTAAAACTATCGATCATTTTTGAGAGAAAAGCTTTTTTTTTTTTTTTAATTTACTTTTTTGTTGTCAGTAAAGCAAAGTAGCACAATATATCACACTTACTGCAATTCTAAAGAAAACCAGGGTTACAAATGTCTAGGAATAGCTATAGTAATCTTTCCTTTTTCTCCCTTCTACAGTATTCTCACCAACCAAGATTTTTACATCCCGACTCTATTCAAAAAGTTGCAGCAAACACAGATGTTTCTGAAATGTGGGAGAATGATTTGCGCCCTATCCTGATAGAAAGATACTCGGGATCACAAGGAAATTATGTCGTACGACAGGTAAGGCAACATTTCCTGAAAACCTCTCAGAATATCTACTATTTATATTCTGGTAACGCTTTAGTGACCACTAAAGAGACAGACACATTCCTTTCATTCAGCAGGATGAACTCTACCATTGTTCCAGTCTAGACTGCATAGAGTCTACATGACACAGCTTGCACTTCAGCTGACATTATTTCCCATGGCTGCATAACGATGAAAAAAAAATTAAAAATCTGTTTTTACATTTCTGGTTTAAATTAGAAAGGTTGGCTCAGGTTTGGTACACTCACAAGTACAACACAACCGTTGTCCTTTCCCTTACTGGGGCAGGTTTTGATCACTGTTTGAAACCCGCTGGCACTATTCACAGGGATGAAATAAATGATACCACCACTCCCACACAACCTCATCCTCAGACTTTTCCTGGAGAGGTCCTGCTTTGTTGCACTCCCATGTAGTTGCTTCAGATACACGTATCAACACAAAAAGAGATCACAGGGGCCCAGATGGGCAGGCAACACGACTAAGTGCAGCTCTGGGCCAAGTACCACACTAGTTCTGCTGGCCCAAGGGGGCCAGTGTGTGAATGCTGGTCTAACATAGCCAGATGGCACCTGGCCCCAAGCCAGCAAAAGCTCCATCACATTGTATTTGAGCCACAATTTGTTCCCACACGCCCGGGTTGCTGCCTTGTCAGCACCTCTGATCTGCTCTCAGGGTTTGGGCATCTTCAGGGCTGCGTGCCAGGCTGGCTCTGGATTACATTAGCCAAGCAGGAGACTAAAACAGCCACGCAGCTGTGTTTGCTAGAAGGCACTCACAGCATCTCACTAGCCTTCATCTGCCCTTCAGGCAGTGACTCACCAGCTCTAAGACAGCTCTAACTATACTAAGTTTATTTGCCACTTTGCAATTAGTAGACTGGAAAAATGCAGGGGTTTTACGCTTTGTGTGTGTGTGTGTGTGTGTGCACACCTCTATAGATTTAGTTTTGTGGTTTCTTTAGTGATACCCTGGAAGGCAGCCAAATGACAGGGGAAAATGTAAGGAAGACAACAACAACAACAACAAAATGAATCTGAGCTTAGGCCACGAATCATGTTCAAAATAGGATCATCCTGTTACAAGGTAACAGCGTGTACTAAAGTAGACCTCCACCAAAAGAAAAAAAGAAGCATCTTCCATTGTCCAAGCACAATGGAGTTTGAAACGGCTGACATTTCTTTGTTAAAACACAGCAAAAGCATCAGACTCATTTAAGGGAAAGGCTAGTGCACACTGGGAACTCCATTCAGGCTGAGATATTCCCCTTAATCCATACCAGACGTCCCTTGCTCTGCCTACAGATAGCGGATAGACCATACAATGCCATAAAAGCTTTCAGAGGGTGACCACAAACAAAATGGAAGTTTGTTCCAGCACTAAAATTTATGGCAATATTCCCACTGACTTCACTAAGAGCAGGACAAGTCTTCAAAGTCTATTTTCTTTTTTCCCCTTAGAGGCTTTTCCTAATGTTTATTTAAAGAGAGAGGAATCTGCCTTGAAGAAGCACTCTAGGGACCCATAAAAACAAGTTGCTCAACTGAGATGGCCCCCAGAACTCTGTACTAAGTAGAACTGGGGTTGTTAGAGGTATTCTCTTTAGGTAGGAAGATATCTAAAATAAATGATCCCTTTTACAGATTCACTGTCTTAATTTTTATCTTTACCTGAGCTACACTTACAGGATTTATTTTTTACAAAATTGTTCTGAAATGTTTAATTTTGTACTTAATTTACAGGCATCAGACTCTCTTATAGCCTCATAAACTTATGTCACTTGAAAGGCAAATTTCTCATAGAATCTAAAAAACACACCCCACCCACCAAACAAACCAACACCTCAGCATTTCATTTTTTTTCTAATACCACTGTGACATTTCCGTGTGGTAATTGTCAAAACAGCCACACCATGTTCTCTGCATCCAGTTCTGACATTCAGTTTAATGGCACATCCAAGTTTAGATTTGAAGAGTTAAACATTAAATCTGTCCTGGTTACACCTGACAAAACACTGCCCTGGAAACTTCAGAGATCAAGATCTTAACTTGTCATATTAATGGGCAATTATTCAAAGCACCTTCAGACTCCAAAGACAAGGGACAAAAGGAAAAAATGAAAAGCAAGTGAGCCAGTCAAAGCCTAAGGTAGCAAAGATATTACTTATTTTATATAGTGACATTAAATGTTTTGTTATAAATTTTAGCTTTTAAAAATACCATGAACTTAAAAAAATAAGCTTAAGTGCCACTGTTAATTAGCTAATGACAATTTGTCTGCGACATCTTTCTGAAACAAGCAACATTAATTGGATTTTCTTTTTCTCATTGCAGCATATCAAGCACCGTCTTCAAAGATTACAGGCTGGGTGGGAAATTGAAGAAGATACATTTCAGAGGTACACACCATACGGGTATCAAACATTTTCAAATATTATCAGCACTCTCAACCCCTCTGCAAAACGCCATCTCGTACTTGCTTGCCACTACGACTCAAAATTCTTTGGACAACAATGGCAGGAGAGAGTGTTCGTAGGAGCAACTGATTCAGCCGTGCCTTGTGCTATGTTGCTGGAGCTGGCACGTGCGCTCGATAACAAGCTTCTGTTAATCAAGGTAATTTGTGTGTTTCATTTTCATTTGGGTTTTTTTTTGCAACAGCAGTAGGCCTTAGGGCACTTCCACATTCCCTCCCATAGCCTGCCTGCCTGATCCTCTGCTTCCTGTGCCTGTAATAAAATGCCCATTGACTTCAAGACGAACAGAATTGAGATCTGTATCTACTACTTTAGAGTACCTTTTCACATTAAAAATTCTTATGCAGGGATGGCTATATAAAAATTATCTAGTAAGTATACACTATACAAAATAAAAATTTATATATGAATAATACATGCTACATAGACTCAGCAAGATACAGGCCTCCTTTCTAGCTAAAAGGCACAGAACCCTACTCAGAAGATCCTCTGATATCCAGTAACACCTAGGGGTCATTGACAAAGCATTGTTGCTTTCTGAATCATGCATTTTTAAAATCTCAGTTGTATTCTGTTTTGAGAGATGGTTGAACTAATTGCTGTGCAGGAGAGTTACCCTCATGTCCATTCATCCCATAACGATTTCAAGCTTTTCTTCTGGTTTTCCTTTATTCATTTGAATAGTGTATGAAACATGTGATGGCCAAGTGCAGGAAAACAGTCAAGTAGTATAATATTATCAGTCCGTGTCAAGTATGCTATGAAAATCTGCTTCAAAGCACTGCCATTGCTAGGCACAAAAAGCTTGTAGGATTACAGATTCATGGTGCCATCTACTGGTGCAGTGTTTACTGTTTACAGAAGACTACCCCCACAGAGCTTTCACAGGAAAAGGTCTCTCAAATGCTTAACAAAGTGTTGGGAATACACTCACCTTAGGTATTAAGATTACTTGTCAGCAGTTGTTTCCAGAAACTGATTTGGTCCCTTCTGACATCAGAATATTTAAGAATTAGAAGGTTAAGAATATGTTGATGTTTTTAATCCTAAAACAAAGCACTCCTGTAATACATATGCTTTCATGTAGAAGCTTCATTTAGAGTAAGTTTGCCTGATAGTTATTTATGGAACAACCTACACACCAACTTAAAGACTGGAACTTTTCAGAAGTGATTTTTTTTTTTTTTTATTTAATTGTTTTATCATGTAAGAAGACAGCACTTGACAAAAAGGCGGTCTAATTACTTTGCCCTGGCTACAGTTTGTACAATCTGTTAACAAAATATACTTTGGGATCCATCTGCTTAATACATTAGCTACTTGCTCAGCTCATAGTAGCATAACAGACTTTGTGATGTTTCCAGCCAAATCTATTTATACTTGGACTTGAAGCTGTGATTTTTATCTTGATGTTTCTCCAGTTATACAGAGTAAGTTTAGGATTAAAGGGCCAAGACATGTCTCTGTTATTTAGACCTGGAAATGTGTTAAACAGTAATAATAATACTTTGTAAAATTAAATGGCATTAATAGTTTCCTCCAAAAGGTAATGCAAAATGACTGCTATCAAAAGAGCTCTGTTCTGTGCAAAGGACAAAGGGCAGCAAAGCATTGCCATTAAGAGAAATCCATATAACACTGTGAGCATAATCAATATCATCCTGCCTGGGTGAGCGACATTTTACAGAAGTTTTCCACTGCTGTTTATATTGGATCTGCTCCAGCTGGTTAGTTGTAGCCTGCAGAGGACATGACCGTTGCCAGTAACCCCACCTTTTCAACCACATCATACAATTTCACTTGCAGCATTAATTCATAGAGGGGTTAAAATATTTATAGCAACTTCCAAGACTACAGTTCCCACAACCGTTGAGATAGCGGAATCAAACTGGGTTTAGCCATGTTGTAGATTATTAGGAAATGCTGTTGGTTGCAAACAAGGCTTGAGTTTAAAATGAGAGAGAAATGGCTCCTTCTACAGGTGTCTCCTTTTGTGATGTTAAATACATTAAGCAGATCTTCTCAGTTTTTACTGCTGTGGTATTTTTGGTTGTTGAAAGGGGAGGGAGTATCTACTCCACTCTATGCTTTAGTTTTAGGGTAAAGTTGCCATGGTGGTTGCAAGTCCCCTTGGAGGAAAGTAAACGGTCATTCTTCTTAGGACCAACTGCTCTTTGTCCTTTAAAGAGCCATCGACTCAACAAATACATAATTCACCTCCACTGATGAACAACTGTAGCACTTTGTGGCACTATCAAGTAATAACATTACCACTCACATAGGGTGCTGTTGCTGATGTGTCTCCTCATTATGTGAGATGATGTTTCTACTACCTGGCTTTGCAGACTTGTCTCAACACACTCGGCTCGTGTCTGCTAAAAACAAATGAAGGTTTTAACCAGAACAAAAGTGATAACAGACTGGAGAACATGTTGCTGTGATAGATAAATAATAATAACTGATTGTTGCCACTATTGCACCATAACATGCATTTAACAGCCATAGGAAGGTTTGCATGGGGTACCTCGAAAATACAGCCCTACTGATGTGACTTATATGACTACAGTATCTGTCCTTTATTTAACGTTGTTCTGGCTAGAATCAGTTGTTACTTTTCCTCCAACAGACCAGCTCAACATCAATACCAGACCTTTCACTTCAGCTCATATTTTTTGATGGTGAAGAAGCCTTTGTCCGGTGGTCACCTTCCGATTCCCTCTATGGATCAAAACACCTAGCTCAAAAAATGGTATCTACTCCACATCCACCTGGTTCAACAACCACAAATCAGCTGCAGGGCATAGTAAGTGGCTTTCACCTCCCTAATAAGTAATAGTAAATTACTTTTTTTTAATATTTAATTAGTAATCAGGCAAATTCCCAGGAAACCATGACCACCATCAAAATTCAAGGAAGAAGCAGGCTTGTGGAAATGTTACAAGATGTGATAAAATAGAGCTGACAAGAGCTTTTCAGGTAAATTTGCACAGATCTTCTCCATGAAAGTATGAGGAGTCATACCAAAATAGTAAAATTTATTAGAATATAAACAAAGAAACCCTTTCTTCAACAGAGACAATTCAAATGATTAGGAAATAGCACAGATGTAGTACCTGCCTATGAACAAATCTAACCTAGCCCAGCACTAAGCTACACCAGGCTCGCTGTTTTCCTTTTCTACTAACATTCTATTTGTCTGCTCACTTCTCCCTACTGCCTTCTACGATTCTACAAGTGAGTTTCCCTACTCACTGCTGAGACACTTTTATACAGTCACTGTGTCTTGTGACTCATAACATGGCTTTCCCTGGACAGACTTTGTTGTTCTCTGGGGAAGAAGCAATTTCCTCTTCTTTCTCCCCACCTACCATAGTTTTTTCTTTTAAAGGGATATAACACACAAAACAATGCAGTCTGCTTCAGCTTGAGGCACAAAGAAACCACAGACCCTTTGTCCTCCTCGGAAAGACAGCAAAATGCATCAGATTGGAATCAGGTTCTGCTAATGAGTTCTTCTCAGGCACCATGGCAGAAAAGCCAGACCTTTGGCCAGAGCTATCGAAGACCTAATCATGACCTATACAGGAACCAAGAGTTTTCATTGCTGCTGCTGTAGTAACAAAATGAACTCTGTATTAAAGATGCTTTCTTCTGTAGGACCTGCTTGTATTACTGGATTTAATTGGTGCACCAAACCCAGTCTTTCCCAATTATTTTCCAAACACTATTCGATGGTTTCAGAGGCTTCAAGCAATCGGTAAGGAGAAGAGTATGGATTTTTGCTTAATTTGAAAATGTAGTGTGCATTAAGTCCTGTTAATCTGATTTTTAGATTATTTTTTCTTTTACAGTTCTAATGTCTAATAATGCAAATATTAAATGTGGTTCTTCTTAAACCCATAAAAAGGTTTTAATAATAAAGTAACTGAGGAAGATTCTCAGACACGTGGAAGCCATGAAACAGATTCCATTACTGATTCTCACTCTGTGATTCTTGGGAACGGTTTCACTTCTGGGATTTATTTCTCACTTCTGTAAAATGATGGTAACGGCACCAATCTTGAGGTCTTCCAAGTGCTAAACAAATGCAAAAGATAGTCACTAACTCCTTTTCTTCTTTAGTGGAAAAAGCCTCCATGTAAGAGGGACAATAATTCAAATGTGCTAACATGCCTCCTATCATTCAAAAGTTGTAATAATCACTTTCATTGGGAATTACAGAGCAAGAGCTACACAACATGAACCTCTTGAAGAATCACCTTGTTGAAAGGCAGTATTTCCAGACTACTTTACATCGAGGCTTGGTTGAAGATGACCACATTCCATTTTTATTAAGAGGTACCAGTAGCTCTTGTATTTTGAAGTGAATGAGCAAGTGCATACGAGCCTGTTTTTCAAGCTTATCTGCCCCAGCCTGAGGTTCTCAAATCCAACTTTACACAGGCCAAGATTCACAGCTTTGGAAAACAAATCCAACTAAAAGCAGCAATAAAACATACCCATCATCATTTTGCATGAGCACAGCTCCAATGGGACAGAGATAACAGAAATTTCTGTCAGCAGTAGTGTCCTACAAAGATAAGCAACTCTGATCCAGTGGGTTATCACTACATAACCACATTAGCCCACTAGCTACTCTTTCTAGGAGCAGTGAAATGCTCAAGGATTGCATCTTCAAAGACTGCAAAAATCTCTAAAGATCTGTTGCCAAAGTTACCATAATGTTCACTATAACTTGTTTAAATGTGAAGGCACTGACTCCTGCAAAAACTCACACACGCAAATTAGACATCCTCATTCCCTAAAGAGAAAGGTGATTTCACAGCTGTCAGCTTGACATTTGGGAAAGGGGCATACAGGAGTCAGCAGAAATAGCTAAGGACACAATATGCCTGAAATCCCTCCTGGAATTGGGCACGTACCTGGGAAACTGTGATTCCCCACCTAAGGTCTTCTCCTGACAGACACCTACCTTGTAGCCTCTGACTTTGTGTTCATTTTTTTTCCTTTGGGATGCAACCAAAGAAAGGGAAAGCAGTTGTACTATTGCTGCCACTTTGTCAAGCTACAGATCAGTGAGTAAGCACTTGTCCAAGTTTAAGATGTGGATTTGATGTCCTTCTCAGTTCAAGCACTCAGCAGAGCATCTTCAAAACTAAGGTGGGCCAAAGAAGGGTAGTAAATTCTTCTGATTGAAGTTTTCCACTACACAGAAAGGACTACAAGAGTCATATTGCTAGAGAAGGGTTAACCAAAAAGGAATGTGACGCTGGCTCAATGAAAAAGAGTATCTACCTAGAAATGGAGGGAGTTATCTTCATATCCAGCCCCTAATTTTACCATTGCTTATGTTTTGTTTACTCCCAAGTAATGCACATAGCTCTGGAAGCAAGCACAAGAGCAGCCACACCTCTCTGCTTCTAAGCAAGTGCTCTCTTCACTGAGCTGTGGTTACTGTCTGCTGCTCAATGTCTCTTCAACTCCATGAGTGTTTCATTTTTACACCATAGCAGGGCCCAGGTTCAAAGAAACCAACACAGCCATCATATAGGGTCCAGGGATATAAAAAGTCCTACATAGGAGAAGCTGATGGGGAAAACACTGGCTACACCTCAAATGCTTTCTAATAACACAATTGACACCTAGCGAAGAAAACAGATTCCTTAGTGGCAATGGATCTGAAAACTGAAAGAGGAAAAGCTGTAAAACAGGAAAGAGGCTTGAGACAAACAATACTCCCAAAAAAAAAGCTATCAGGAAGCAGAAGACTGATTTAACTCCTCTTTTACCTAGGAGCTGCAGTATGTACATGTGGCTTGATGTGTGTGTATATCTATGTCTCTATATAGAGATAGATATACCCACATGTGATGATACAGACACACTACCGTTTATGCTTGAAAAAGTGCTCAGTCTTGTAACATTGTCACAAGAACGTGGTAATCACTTTTCAGTTTGGGGAGCTGCAGTGGTTTCACTGCCCTTTTTGTAGCTCCTACACACAGTATCAACAACTACAACGCAGAGGATCTCAAAAAAAAAAAAAAAAAAATCAAAAAACCCAAGTGCTACAGTAAAACTATTAGCTATGGGTACCTCAAAAAAAAAAACAAACTGGGGAAGTACTCAAATGGAAGGAAGGTGCCAATTTTAGCAAACACAACAAAATGCATGGGCTGCAGTCACAGGCTTCAAAACCAGAGAAGGTAAAAGGAAGCTGCAGTGATGTGCACCCCTCTATAAAATAAGCTTACTGAGTAGTTATCTGACTTTATTGCTAAATGGTGACACATAAGTTGGTTTCACAGAACTTCTCCGATATTTCTTCTCCAAATTCTGCTTTCCTTCTTATAGGGGTTCCAGTTCTACATCTGATTCCATCCCCTTTCCCTGCAGTATGGCATACCATGGAAGACACAGAAGAAAACCTTGACAAAAACACTATCGACAATCTCAGCAAAATCCTGCAAGTGTTTGTACTGGAGTATCTAAACCTGTGATGGGACAGAATGGCAACAAATTGTACCCCATTCTAAATACTGTTTGTCCACCTTCCCATTTGCTATTTAATTACACTGGAGAGCACTAAAGTGAAGCAAAATACAATAGCTCTTGTTAGACTGATTATTGATTCAGCTGTTCCTCATAGCCAAATAAGGTAGTATTAATTAAGAATTAGTTTCAGTCTGGAAAGAATTTTTTCTTTCCATGTTTTACCTCTGAATAAAAAAACCCACAGAATTTTTCAAGACTGTTATAACTGGTTTGTGTCACGTGCTAAGATCCCAGGAGGGAATGCCTCCCAACCTACATGTTAGCCACCTTTTTTAGAAGGTGTATCAACTTTTGGAGTGTTCAGCAATGGAAATTTATACTACATTATCAAAAGAGGCAAAAATCACACTAAAGCAAACTTCTGCTTTGGGTTGAGCTAAACCACCTCATCTTGAAATGAGTTGCTAGAACTCCCGAAACACAGAAGAGATTTTTTAATCCTCTCTGCCCCCTTTCCTCCTTCCCCTACAAGGATGGCTGCAGGGGCTCTTGTCCACAGACAGCAAGCCACCAGGAAATGGAGAAATAACCCAAATCCAATTTTCTCCCTGTTGTTTGTTGGATGAGTTTTGATCCAAGATTGCTGGGGAGTGATGAAGGTGTGTGGCGGTTTCCATCGTGCTTTGACTGCAACACAGGAGATATAAATAGAAGTGTAGATGGTGTAATGGGAGCAATGCCCTAGCACACACCATTCATTCTCAATTTGACCAAACACCCCACGCCTCCCCCCAAAATAAACAAACGAAAAAACAACCACCAAAGCAACACAAACCTGCTTTTAAAATACAAATTACTTCAAAAATAATCATACCAGGAAAGTGATCACTTTAGAAACTGGTTATATATATATCTATAGCTATATATATATAGATATATAATTTAAAGGTAAAGTTCTCAAGAGTAAAATAAGCATATGAATCAGAAGCAAGATGATAGTTTAAGCACCAAAAAGAACAAGCTACAGCCTATTTCAGAAAAACCCATACTCACCAGTTTAACAATCCTGTGCTTTTACACTCTGTACTGGAATTATTCCATAAATTTAGTGTAACACTGCCAAATATCTAACCTGGACTGAAATTAAGACAAGAAGCCAAAAGAATAGTATTCAAATGTTACCTACAAAATGAAGGTTTCCACTGGTGAGAAAAAGATGGAGACACTTGAAGAAACCAAGCTGGTAGAGGATAAATTGAGGAAAAACAAGTCAGTATTTTACTGCTCTGAACTTCTTCCATTAGAAAGCTCTATCCCGGGCAAAGAGATTTTAAAAGGAAATAAGCTATGGAGTTGTAGGCATGTCAGACTTGGCCTGTATTTTACCATTTCCTAAAGCAAGTATTTCTGAACATAAGACAATACTGAAATACATGTTTTAAAGTCACGCTAGAAATTTGTATTTACAGCAATGCAAATTCGTAGAACCCTACTATTACAGGAGAGCCTGAAAATGAAATTCAGCCTGGTTTTGTTGCTCAAAATGAAACAAAAGCATTTAACGTTTTCCAATCACTTTAACATTTGTGTGAAATGTTTCTGGTTTGCATGCAACTTCTGAAACAGAATACAATGAAAGTTGTAAAACTTGGACAGATGTGTTTATTTTCAGATATTACTGTACATCTGTGTACATACAAAGCTATTTGAACTCTTTGCTATCATATTTTCCTCTACTTCAGCCCATGAGAAAACATTCTAAACAACTACATTAAATCTTCTGAAATATGAATACTCTGAGCAGTTTAAGGCACCTATTGCACCCTCTTAAGTGGCAAAAAAATGTAACAAAATAGCTATATACAGAGATATTAAACAAATCTGTGTGGCCAATTTTGCTTTTACAGCTGAACTCTTACACTTCGTACTTTGCAGGGCCTTTGAAAAATGCAGTAGGCATTTGCAGTGTGCACTGCTACTCCTTCAAGAGTTTGAAAGTTCACTTAAAAGAGGCTTCATTATGAAATGTGGGATCAAGAGGGTGGTTGTAACTGGGAAAAGCCTGATTTTTTAAAATCTCTAATAGAGTTAATTGAAACCATAATTTAACCATGGAGTACACCAAATCTCTGGCATGTCACTTTCGTCACCAACTTCTCACTGCCTGAGCGTGCAGTTCTCTTGAGTTACATTTGCTCAATTCAAAGAAATGAGATACAGGTTGGTCTAGCATGATTCAAATTCAAAACATGAAGAATTGGTTTGGTTGGGTTTTTTTCCCCTTGGACTTTTAGGGAATTTTTTTTTTGGTACAGGAAAGGAGGGCCATCTCTTAACTGGATGCAAGTTCTGGAAAAGGCTTAAAAGAGGCGCGGGTCTTCATCTTAGTACTTGATATGATCCATCATTCACTTAAAAATATAACTGCTGGAAGGAAAACGTACATCAGCCCAGTAACCACAAGTATCCAATAATCTAAGCTCCCAAAAGCACAAGAACTTGAAGTAGTCAGTAAAGCAAAGACATAGTGCAAGGTGGGTTCTCACTGCTACTGAGGCAGAGGAGAACAAGCAGGTAGGAGAAAGTCTAACCATTTGATAAAATACCCAGGAAACAACACAACAAAACCCAAACAAAAAAACCCAAACCAAATCAAACAAACAAACAAAAATTAAGTGAAAAGACCAGGACTGGTATCTCTTCCATCTCAGCATCAACACCGAATATCACTAAGTATCCAAACCTGTAGGATCTGAACAGGCACAGTACCAAAAAGTCACTTCCGAATCTAGTTTCACAGATCAGCAGAACTGCTGCACAGATTCTCTCCTTGAATAGGATTTGTCACATCTCAGTCAAGGGGG
>WTSP01004709.1:9437-30938 GCA_025331215.1 Actenoides lindsayi | reverse complement strand
AGCACCACATCTCCACAGCTTGGAAACCCCTCCAGGGATCATGGGGACTCCACCACTGCCCTGGGCAGCCTGGGACAAGCCTTGACAGGTACAGGGGATGATCCCTGCCCTAGTCCTTGTGGCCACACTAGTGCTGATCCAAGCCAGGATGCTGTTAGCCTTCTTGGTTGGCTGGGGACGGAAGGAAAGCAGGACAGCTGCCAGAACACCATTAGATTAGATGCCTCACTAGCTGTAAGGGAAGGGTTGTATATGGCCCTTTGGCAAAGCCTTCTGTTCATGTCCTCTTCTGCCACGGGCGTTTCTCTTAGAGGCAAAGAGCTGGAACAATAAGGAGACCGAGCTCTTTAAATGACCTTGACCACAGCCAAGAAGAAAGAGAAGTGGATTTCCTGAGACTACAAATTATTGAACAGCAAAATATCATTGATGAACTTTCCAAGGTAAGATGTAATTCTGCCGCTCTCACGCGAGGTCGACCAAGGCCATAGCAGGAGAACAGGAAGCCTAAGCAAGGGGTGCTGGGGGTTCTGTGAGCTAAGGGGCAGAGCTTGCATCGGGGGGGTGTGGTCAGTATTTCTATCAGTAGCAGCAACTGAAGTGAATATAACTTATCTTTATGTTGTAAAACACCTGGAAAATTCCTTTCAAGCTGCTCTGCACTGTCTGTGCGTGCCCACGCTGAGGCAGACAGAGGCTGGCAGAGCTCCCCTAGCTGGAGGCAGCCTCAGGGCTGCAGGTTGCTGTGTGCAAGGGTGTGTTCTGCAGTGCTCTGGTGTCTTCGGGGTTTTGCTTCTTTGTTAACGTGTTCTCAGTCTTTGGAAAGAGAAAAGAGACTGAGGTCATAACACTCCTCAAGAAAATACCTTCTTTTTTTTTTTAAGTCTGTACACTTACCGACACCATTTCATTCTTTCTCATTAGACCTTGGAAACTGCTGGCTATGTGAAGAGCGTCATGGTAAGAACGATGTTAACTTCATCTTCATCTTTGTGTGTTCTGAACTGCTGTTCATGAAAAGCGTGCGGGGTGTAATAATACTTATTATCATTTACATCTCCACGCGTGCATCAAGCTAACACAGGGGGTTTCTCAGCGTTGATGCTGTCAAGGGCCCCATCAGTTGTTCACCAGAGAAAAATGTAGTGGTAGTAGAGAGGAGGTCTCTGGGGAGAAAGGAAAGCTTTTTTTTTTTCACCACTAGGATGACCTCAGGGCAAAAGTCAGCGTGGTCACCCTGCCCTGATGGCCAATAACGAGTGTCCCCCATCTCTGAGACAGCTCTGCCACGTTGAAATTGCATATTTTTTTTTTTAGAGTCTGATTACCACCAGCTTTATCTCACCTATAATGGCATGTTCTCAGCTACTGTCCTTGCCCAGCTCATCCCTTTGTTATTATTGGTAAAGATTCTGTGACATTAAGCCACTCATATGCATTGATAAAACGTGTCCTGCTTTGTTCTCCATCACCATGTGTGCAGCAACACACATGCTGCCATGAGAAACTAGTGTCTGATTTTCTTCTGTCACTGCTGCTGATGTTGGGGTTTGGCACTGGGCTGGGGGCAGCGGCCCGTTATCAGTGCCCCATTATCAGTGCCCCATAACATCAGCGCATCTTTTACCAAATAGTTACAATGAAAGGTTTTAGGGGTTTTCCCATAGAACTTTATTCCCTGCAATCCTGGACTTTGCCTGTATTTGCAACCCAGAATAAGGTATTTTTTCAGCGCCATAAAAACTGAGCAGAAAAATCTGTCAGTACATTGTGTTGGTTATGATCAGCTTTCTTTTGCTAGTTTGATTTTCATGAACATGAAGAGCAATTGCAAACTTGGAATATGTTGGAGCAAAGCTAACATCTGACTGGTGAAAACATGGTTATTTCATTTTGGGGCAGTGGCCAGTGTTGACATTTCTATTTCCTGCTTGCCTGATGACTATCAGTACTGATGTAGTTAATGTAAGCACCAGCTCTCTGAAAGCAGCTCACCTATGTGTCTGATCTTTTCAGGAACGTGATAAGCTGTTAAGGTATAAGAAGCAAAGGAAAAAAATGACAAGAATTCCTAAGGTAAAAAAACCCACTTCGTATGGTGACCTGCTGATGGGCATGCTGGCTGCCCGGGGTGCCCCGAGCCCCACGAAGCCACCCAGGGAATGTTCTCCTTGAGGGTCTGCAAACAGGTCCTCATCTCAAATTTGGTTTGCGTAGTTCAAGGAGGTTCATAGACCGAATGGGGATATTCAGCGAGGGTCTGGCAGGGGAACCGTTGGCGTTGCGCATCGCGAGCGTTCGCACGCTCCGCGTTTACCCCGAGTGGTCCCATGGGACTTGGTGCTCCATAATTGGTTTAGGATGAGACAGGTTTTATGAATCAACATGTCTCAAAATGATCTTTTAATGGCGCTGCCTGAAAACATATGCGAGTTGTAAATAATTCATTATGGAGTTTAGTAACATGCAAAAATTGCTGGTTGCAAGAAGCAACGGTTAGAGCTCAGGGAAAAAGAAAATGCTAGATAATGAATACTTGGCAGGATGTTAATATAAATATTAACATGGTAACGGCGGTGTAAGGTACGATGTCAGGGACCTGAGAGCAAGCTGTGTTCTACATAGGAAGAATGAAGGTGGCTCTGGAGCTAACGAATCTGTAAATAACGAACCGCGGTGGATGCGAGAGAACTCCCTCACTCCTTGCATTCTGAAAGTGGCAGCCAGAGATGAAGGAGAATTCCCTTCTGTCTCCTTCCAAAGTTATCCCCTGCAAACTAAACCAAAAAGCCAACATCTAGAAATGGTTTGGTGTATCAGCAATTAAAAATGCTTTAGAACTGTGCTTGAAATGTCGTCTTTGCCTTTCAAGCATTTAACAGTAAATCTTTCCCACCGCTACCCTCATTCTTTTAAACAGAAAGCAGCTTTGAGTAGGAAAAAAAGGATATCTTCAAACTGTAAAACCACCGCCGTGGGAATCAACTTCAAATTTTCAAGCAGAACATTTCCTGCAAACCTAGCTCTGCCTGTGAAAGTTGTGGTGGTGACAGGGGGGCCATCGTGGTGACGACAATAGATTAGCAAAGGCATTTTGATGCTCAGCTCGCGCCGAGCTGAACGCACGAAGGGCAATGGGCTTAGCCAGGGAACTCAGGGGAGACACATCAAACCAGGACAGGGACTCTGAGGCCACCCCCGGGGGCACCTAACAACAGGCACAGCAGTTTGGCCGGTCGGACGGGGTTAGCTGACACTAGAGCAGGGCCGTGGGGTGGAAAAGCTTTTTCTATGGATATACATGTAAAGAACTGGACCGGCTCCTCAGAAAGCAATCGAGTGAGAATTCCCAATAACCCAGAACTGAGGTTTCTCTGAAGCTCCCACAAAGGAGCAGGGTTTGGCCGCGGTGCCACCGTCACCGCTGTCCCCTGGCGTCGTCGGGCTGGCGCAGCCGATGGCACCGGCCGCGCTCGCTGACGCCTTGTCTCTGCCAGAAGCCGGTTGTGGAGACGTTTTTTGGCTACGATGACGAAGCTTCCTTGGAGTCTGATGGTTCCTCTATCTCATACCAAACTGACCGGACAGATCAAACCCCTTGCACTCCTGAAGATGACTTGGAAGAGGTACCCATCAGAAATACGTGTTGTTTTGTTTTGAAACCTCGTTACTAATTTAATTAACAATTCCCGGTCTGTTATATCATTTATTTGTCACCTCTGACCAGAAAATTAAAATGCATGTTAAATTTAATACTGTGCATGCTGGTTAATATCTCTGGATCTCAAGTCTTCAGTAATTTAACAACTTACACATAAGCTGGGAATATTATGTCATAACAATATTAGATTTATAAGGGGCATAGAAGTTAGGGGTCTAAGAAGACCAAAAAGCTGGACAACCCCAGGAAGACCTGTCCGCACGGAGACCTGCCACAGGTTTGTGCCCACGTGGCTTGGGTCAGGTCCTTCTATTTGTCATACTGACCTCAGCCCAGAGCAGTGAGGTTTGTGTCTCTGGAAGGAGGAGTCAGCCGTGGGAGGAAGCCCCAGCGTGCAGAGGAAAGGCTGTGTCCTCCCCGCTGCTCCGAGCTCCTGACTTTCCTGGGGCCCTGAAGGCAGAGTACCCGGAGGTGGCTGGTAACCTGCACAATGGTGAGGATTCCTGGTGATGTGCAGGGCTTCCCTACGCCCACCTTCCCAGCGTGTCTCAGCTCACGGCACCAGTACCTGTTTCTGGGCTTAACAAGAATCTTGTAACAAACAAAACATTGCTAATAGTGACTCGCAGCCTTTCTGTAGGATGCTGGCTGCAGTTTTGCATCTGCCACTTCACCTGCTCCACGGGTTCTACTTAGAGCTGTTAAAAGGGAACCTAAAGAACACTTATCTGCATCCTAAAAGATACACCACTGGTTACCAGGTGTGCACTGCACTGCAGGGAATCTGGATGTATTTTTATATGCCTGAGCCTTTTTACTTATTCCTGTATTGACATTTTTCTCCCCTGTTCAGATGGTACTAAGCTTATGCGTGCAGCCAGCAGTATAATTTCATTTCATGTCAAGTGAAATATTCCAGTCTACCTGACATGAAAGCATTCAATGCTGGATATTGTGAGGAGAGGGAAGAAGATGAAGGGCTCTTTTCATGTTGATGTCACCGTTTCTATAAGTATTAACTCTAGATTAGTGTTTTAATAATTGAGTAAGACTGTCAGGCTTGGCTTATTCTCCACACTGGAAACCTTCTGTTGTTTCAAGAAAGCGGTATTTTAGTATTTTCACCTTAAAATGTGATGACTTTGCCTGGTACAGTAATAGAGGCGATACAGTTGTTGCTATGTGTGGACAACAAGTTTTTATCTTTCCATGGCAGGGGGAATTCTCTCCTTTTTTTTTTTTCTTTTTTTTTTTCTATATTTCATTTTCTTGAAGTGTATACAAGAGATGTTTAAGGCACAAAAGAGGAAGAGTCCCAGGGCACACAACAAGGTCCTTCCCAAAACTGCATTTTGAAAGCAGTCGTTTTTGCCCTTTTTAGAGAAAGCCCTCTTGTAATTTATTTATTTATTTTTCCTTGCCTAAACAACAGCAGCTGGTGCAAGGCATTTTTGTCTTTAATTCCAGGGCATGGCGAAGGAAGAGACGGAACTGCGGTTTCGGCAGCTGACGATGGAGTACCAGGCTCTGCAACGAGCCTACGCCCTATTGCAAGAACAGGTCGGAGGAACATTGGATGCAGAACGAGAAGTTAAGGTCTAAATGGCTTATATTACATGAAAATAAAGGATTGTAATTGTGTGGGGGGTTCCGATTGTACTTGCTCAGGTTGTTTTCAAGCTAAACTGGGGTCAGGCAGCCCCTCCAGCACTGCCAGCCGCGGGTGCGGGGGACTCAGACTGGGGCTGCTGCCAAGGTGGGCTCTGAGGTCTCAACCCCAGCCACCTTGTCCAGCATCTCCCAGGAAGTGCTGCCTTGCTGGAGGAACCACCAGTACTAGTTTAATCTTTCCACCCATAATCAGTTTAAGAGAAATTCAGAGAATTTGTATGGGAAATCCTTAAAATTAAGCTCTTTTTCTATAAAAACCAAGGACAGATAGCCTTAAATATACAATACGTGGTATTTAATTCCTTCTGGGTTCTGTGAGATTACATGATTCCTCATGAAACGTTTAGAAGGCTTATAGCCAAGATTCTTCTTCTGAATTGAATCACAGAGCATCCTGTGCATTTCTGCCTGCCCGTCTCCTCACACTGCCCATGTGCCTTCAGACATCTGGCAGGAAATGTTATGTTTATTATGGGTGTGTTGAATATTACAAGGAGCTGGCAGGACTTACCACACACAGAATGCACAGGTGAATACAGTAAATAAAGGACATATGCTGTTCTGAGCTAATAGTTCAATGTTTAGCAGGAAAATGCAACTGCAAAGTCTATTGTGTGAACGTGCTGTCCATGAACACTCACAGTAGCTCAAGGTGAGGATGAGGATGCTGGGAGAGACCCATATACCCAGCCTGGTGCCTCCAGAGGGGATACCTCCAGTGGGGACACTGGTGGCAGCTGTGGCACAGCACCACGTGTCACTGTTCCAGACACAGGCAATTCCCTGGCCCCAGTGAGGTATAAACCAAACAAAATTCCTCTAGCTGGAGTCGATCATGACAGTAATATTTTGGCTTTCCTAGCTACATAACTAGTCTGGGTTTCTTCTACTGAGTAACTCAGTTTCACCCTGTCTCCACTGGTGAGTACCTTGCAGCCACCCCGATTTGGCAGCATCCCTCATCTCCCAGCACCTCCCTGTTTGGCAATCAGAGCCCATCTCGCCCTCCCAGAAGCACACGCTCTGCCCTGTAGTGATGGGCACTCCCCGTCTGAATGAAATCGTAATGAAACAGAACATGCCCAGCTTGAAAAGTGACATGATTTTACTTTTTCCCTAGTGAGACAAACAGAGGGCGAACAATGCAGGCAGTGCAAACAAATGAGATCATTTCCACTGGGAATGTCAAGATAAATAACAGATTAATGGCTTGAGTAAAGAAAATGTTCTGTAAGACAATATTTAAGTAATAAAGCAGCTAGTAATAATTACATTTATTCTCCAGAAAACACGTGTAGGCAGGTGGTGTGTGTTAAATAAGCCTGGAGCTAGAAATACAGTAAAAAAAACACACCATCCAGTAAGACCATAGGATAGGGCACCAAATGCCTGAGGAGCAGTGCAGTCTGCTGGTGCTTAGCTCGTTCTGAGCTTCTTAACTCATCAAAAATTTTATTAAAGGTGTTGTCAGAATTGTGGCATAACCATTTTTATTTGTTTTCATGGAGAAATAACTTTATGTTAGTCTTAAGTCTCAAAATTATTACCCTATCTTACAGACTTCTTTTATGATCGATGACTAAAGCCGTGTGCTCCGCTGCAAATCTGTTCTGCCAAAGAACTCCAAATATTATTTGTTTAAATTAATCGATGTTTCAAGTCTTTTCTGTCCCTGTGTTAGCTTTTGTCTTCTAGAGAAACTTTGATTTATTGTTTTATCTCTTTTTCCCTCGTATGCTACAGACACGTGAGCAGCTCCAAGCAGAAATACACCGGTCACAAGCTCAGATAGAAGACCTGGAGAAGGCTCTGGCTGAGCAGGGGCAGGTAATGCAAGTGGCCCTTTGGGGTGGGAGGGGTCTAGAGCCAGGCCTGGTGCTGTTACTGTGTAATAAACGCTGCAGATGCAAGTGAGTGTTCTTGTGTGCAGAGAAAAAGCCTGACCTGACTTTTCAATAGCTGATTCATTTCATACAAAGCAGACGTACTGGGGAAGTACCAGAAATGTTGCCAGGCTGTTTCTAGCTTCTGCCTTACTTTTCCAGACAAAAAAAAAAAAAAATAGAAAGAAAAGAAATAATTTCTGAGAACTTTAAAATAATAGTAAATTATTTGATCATTACCTTTCCAGCTTAACCTCTTAGTATTGTTAGCCTTACTGATAAAGAATGTTCTGGGGCTTGTGGGTTTTTTATATTTGTAAGACACTACTTTGAAAATAAGGTTTATTTTCCCAGTGTTCAGAAGTATGTAACTTGTATTCAGCACAATAGAAATTTAATACTCATTACAAAGCTAGAAATATCCCTTTTAATGCAAACCAATTTTTTTTATCTGAAAGAGCTTTTTTGTCATTGAAGTGTTTCTATTCCATGTGCATGCTAGAGCCTTTGTGAAAATAAGATGGCAAAGCTTAGCTTAGGACATTACTTTAGGAAATAATGGAATTACAGTTTCAAATACAGTATTAGCCTGTCCCTCTTCTCTCTATGTGTGATGTACTGAAATGCTTGCTACCGTGTTTGAGCTGAACGTTGCCAGCTACACCTACAGTGTCGGTCCTTTCTTTTTTCAAGGACATGAAGTGGATTGAGGAGAAGCAAGCATTGTACAGAAGAAATCAGGAGCTGGTAGAAAAGGTGTTCAACATTTCTATTTGCATTATTCAAATAATATTTGTAGCTTAAGGAGTGCGGGAGGCGCGATATTTTGACCTGTATTGCACAGCTCTGCTGGAAATAACCCACTTAGAATAACAAGATCCTTATGAGCCTGCCAGGAAGTGGCTCTGGGGAGATGCCCCACGGCCTCTGGTGCTGATGCCACATGTCCCCGCTCATGCTGTCCCCACTCATGCTGTCCCCACTCACGCTGTCCCCGGGGGCGGTCGGGCCCCTGACCGCAGCGGTCCCCACGCCAGGCAACGCGCGGCAGCTCTCGAGCCGTGCCGCGACCAGCGCTGACAGCCTGTTGCTTTGCCTTGCAGATAAAACAAATGGAAGCCGAGGAAGCTCGCTTAAGACATGATGTCCAGGATGCAAAGGACCAAAACGAGCTCCTGGAGTTCAGGATCTTGGAGCTTGAAGTGAGCACGTTTTGCAGCCACGGTTCTGCCCCCTGTCCTGGGCTGTGCGAGCCACGGGCGCCGCGGCGTTGGGAACTCGCCCACATTTGCTGTGAAGGGCCACGTGGCAGGGAATGAGACCAAAGGGTTTGGTACAAAGTGCTTATAGAAGAGAAAAGAAACCTAAGCACCCAGGGATCAATGTTCTTGCTAGTTGGTTCTGGCAGCCTTACTACTTCAGTCATTTTAAGATCCAGAGGATCGGCTCGTGGTGTAGATACACATTTTACTATGCCCCATCTGTTCTGGAAATGCAAAGAGATAAAACCAGAACAGATCACATGTGGGAAAGAAAAAGGAACTTTTTTTTCATTGCCAAAACCCATCACTGAGTCCCACCTCTTGCTAAAACTGAAAAGGAGTCGTGTGGCCTAGACTACTGTAGCTGCTTCTCTGCCCCTCCTGTTTATAAACCATTTTATATACATTTTTGAGATTAACAAAGCAGCTACATACAAGAACAATGTAGGAGCCATCTCTGGTATACCAGGTGTATGTGTAGAGTTTTGTTCAAATATATTATGTAGTCAAAACAACAGGTAAGTGGTCATGATCAGCGCCCAGGGGAGAAGCACGGTGGGGAGACACTGGTGCTGGCCGCGCTGCTTTGCGGTGAGGTGGAGGCCACCACGAAGGCACGAGCTCTGCCCAGAACACCAGCTGGAAATAAAGCCTGGCTTTGCCAAGTGTTCAGCTTCGAGCCAGCCTTTTCCAAACCACCTCTTCCGAGCTCTCGCTGAAGTTGCCATTTGGGACGTGCCGTGGTGGGTAACCAGCACTTACTGTCTTTTCAGGAGAGAGAAAGACGCTCGCCTGCCATCAACTTCCATCACGGTCCTTTTACGGAGGGGAAAAGCCCTCTCCAAGTCTACTGTGAGGCAGAAGGTGTAACAGTAAGGGATTCTTGTTTCGTACTTCCCTTTCCCTAAATCCAATCAGGCGCTCCGTGCTGACTCCTGGTTTTCCATTTCTCTCTTGGTAGGACATAGTAGTAGCAGAGCTGATGAAAAAATTGGACATTTTAGGGGATAACGCCGTAAGTGTATGTTCCTTTAATAAATTGTGCATGCTTTGGTAAATATTTGTCCTCACGTGGAGTTAGCACAGCCTCCTTTGCTGCCTCCCAGCCTGGCCTCCCTCTGCTCAAAGCACTGCCTGCGAGCTTCGCCTTTCCTGGCTTCTCCAGGTTTTGTTGATACACAGCCTTCTGATGGGTGGGATCTTGGTGCCACAATATTGCTTTTCGTTTTTGCAATGATTTGGAAAATATTTTGAAGCTTTGGTGTTTGGTTTTTTTCCGGCCACTGCTCACACAAGATTTCTTTACTTGCTTACTCTGCATTTGCTTTGCTTTACATTTTAGCAGCTATGTGTTTTCATTTTGTCTAGTAACCCATAAACCTTTGATAGTAATCAGGATACTAAACAAAAATGCCACAATAGCAACAAAAGAAGAAGTAAATAATAAGGAATTTGAAAGTGTTTCTCCTTTAGCAAGTGGAAGTGACTCATTGCACATAGAGTTAAGTATATAGAAGATATATATGCCCTCATATATTTTTTTCCTGTACTCTTGCCTATCACCAGAGGCACAGAGCCCTGTGGCTGTAAGGGGCAGAGCAGAGCCCTTCTCTAGCCCAGGGGCTTCAGAGCCCTTGTCAGGGGCTCACCCTGGGACACCCCACCACTGACATCGGGTCTGCAGAAAGGTCCCCACCAAGGTCCTCACCGTTCTCACAGCTCCTAATTTGAGCTGAACCTGCTACCCCCTGAGCCTCTGCTCAGTTTGGGTACCAGCAAAAACACTGTCCCCAGGGCCATGGGGGCAGCCTCAAAGCACCTCTTGTCCACTTCTCCAGTTAAACTAGTTGGGTCATCATGTCTCCGCTGTCCCCAGACTCTGTTATCTACATGCTCTGCCCCACTAAATCAAGCCAGGAGTTAGTGGAGGACTTGAAACCCGTTGACACAATTAATAATCTTCACTACTGCAGTTCATGATATTCATGCTGGCAGAAATATGAAGAATCCTAAAATCTTTTGTATGCAAAGAATAAAGAAAAGAAACATAAAAGTTGAATTATCGATGGGATAAGACTGACCCTGCTGACGTGTAGAAAGATAATACCCATCAATCTATTGATCCCTGTAGTAGTGTTGTCTCCAGTAGAATTATTATTGTCAGGTCAGTCCCTTGCAGAGTGTTTTGGAACAACATCCCAAACAGGCATCTTGCAGACAAACAGAAAAAGCAACAGCTTTTCTCACGTTTTCCATTCCCTTTAGTATCCTCTTTATTTATGTCAGTGATCTCTAGTCTACAACGCTATTTCCTCCTGATTTACTTTTTTCCCTATTACATATAACAACTAACTTCCAGATGGGACACAAGGGGAAGTTCCCAGTTCCCAACTCCGATAGCTTCAAGCTAACTATAGACTGTTGTATCACTTGTTTTTTTTCTTGTTTTCACGTGTTTCACATCCCAGACTCAGCCATCAATGGCAGACTCTGCCCCTGCCTGCACATTGCCACGTCAGGCTGTTAGGGAGTCCAGGAACGTTAACTCATGTGCAAGTAACTCCAGCCTTTTCCGTGCATTTTCTCACCTGTATTTCTGTGAAGCCCCCCTGGAAGCTTCTAGCTGCTTCCTGCTGAACCGTCATGAGTTAAGTATTGCTTTGAGTAAGGGAAACCCTTGAGAGAATACTCAAGGAGGAGAGCAGAAGCAAAGGTCAGAGGGGTGCAATATATCCCCAAACAGGGGAGTCAGGTCAGGGGACAACTCGCAGAACAGGCAAGAACCCCAGTAATATGCTGCGGGTTCATTTCTAATTTTAACATAAGTTGTTTAAAAAAAACCCCAAACAACTTATATTTATAGAAGAGGCAATTTTCAGGGGTCCTCAGGAACGTCTCCTCCCGTTCCTGCCAGATAACACTTTTACTGTCCCAGCCTTGTGCATTACTTTGAGGTTCACCATAGTCACCCTTCTTACCAACTCCTAATTAGCCTGGGGGATGGAGAGCTGATGGCTCTGGGTCTGAGCAAATGTGGGTCCCAGACTAGAAGAATTCACTTTTCCTACTGAAAAAGTGTTCAGAGTAGGACCAAGGCTTGGGATGAAGTGCAAAACATGGTTTCAGTACATTAGTTTTCTTAAAAAGCCTCAAAGCACAGACTGAACAGTGAACATCTTAACAAGTGTTTTCCAACATCATGACTTGGCCGCACAAAATCAGGGTTGTCAATTAACCTCCTGTGCATGAACTTAAGGACCTAAGACTGCATCTCTTTTCTCAATGGCACTTCATGCTGAGCTTGATCTTGTCTAACTGTGTGTTTATTCTCTGTTAGGGAAAAATAGATCAAATGTTGCCTGTTGGGGTTTTTTTGTTGAGTATATTATGAATTTTTTTTGGTAAATGTGAGAATTTCAGAAGAATTAACTATGCCTGATAAGAATTCAGCATGAATAGTACCATAGTTTTTACAGCAGCGTTGCATTACAGGACTAATTTTCTTTATTGTTCCTCGAACATATTTAATTTCATATTTATTTAATACAGCAGTGGCCCAAGTAGTGGATTAATAGCAAGACACTGGGATTTGTTGTAATTCTGTTCTGCTTTTGGTGCAGAATCTGACCAACGAAGAGCAAGTAGTTGTCATACAAGCAAGGACGGTTCTCACGCTGGCTGAGAAGGTAATAACCAGCACAGCCCCCAGCAGTGAACGCGGGGCAGGGAAGCTCTCCGAAGAGCTCACCGGATGACACCAGTGGTGTGAATAGCAGCTTCATCACAAAATGCCATCCTTCTCTCTGCAGAATTACACTTTATTTTGACCAAAAGTAGTGTAACGTCCAGGCAATAGAGACAGACGTGGCTTATTTTAAAGTATTACTTAATTAACAAAATGATGTTAGTAGGTAAATGGCCAGGCTCTGAAAGAATGATTTTTTTTCCCATCACTAATATATACAGAAAAGAAAAGCTATAATAATATAGTTAAATTTCCCTCATTTGTTTAGTGATTTTGACTAAGTACTTGCAGCGTGTGCTGCCAGCCGGCGAAGCGAGAGCGGAAGCCGCCACTGCTCTGTAGCCTAAAGCACCCGCTCTCTGTTTTGTGCACAGTGGCTCCAGCAGATTGAAGTGACGGAGTCGGCTCTGCAGCAGAAGATGCTGGACCTCGAGAACGAGAAGGTACCGAGGGACGAGGGGGGCGAACCGGAGGGAGAGGCAGCGGGAGGAGCTGTCAGTCAGGGCTGCGGCCGCTGCACTGGCCACCCCTTCCCTGTGTCCCCAGGAGCTGTTCAGCAAGCAGAAGGGATACCTGGATGAGGAGCTCGACTTCAGGAAGCAGTCCTTAGACAAAGCTCACAAGGTGAGAAGAACCAGCCCGGACCAAATGCCGACAACTTGTGTAGTTTGTGTAGTCTGTTCTCTACAGAAAAACTCTCTGCTTTGGACAGTACTGCTCCTGGAGTGGCCTGAGGAGTAAATGGGCTGAATTTTAAACAAATCCTCTATACCCTGAGCTAACAGTGAGCTCCTTATGGACAGAGGTCCTTGTATTGCCATGGTCCTTGCAGGATTAGGACCTGAACAGTAATTTACTAAACACAAGTTTTAATTTAGCAGAGGTTTCAGTAAATGACCGATAAGTAAATGCTGTTTTCAGTAATTTCTCTTTTCCTTCCAAAACAGAGCTTTTGACCTAGACATCTTAGATTACAACCCCTGTAACCAAAGCAGCTGGAGGTATTATGCGACTCTGTAAATTTGATGTGAAACTGATTTAGGTCAGGTTCCTCATTAGCTGCTCCTAACCCACTTCAGCCTTCTCTTCAGTCACCAGCTGTCTTGCTTCCTTCAGTTAAAGTTCAGTGTATGCTCATGAAAGACATAATTGCAGAGATTTTCATACAGATTCATATCATTCTTTCAGGTCCATTTAAATCTTGACCACAGTCACACTTTCCGAGAAGCCATGAGTTATTTATGCCTCTTTTTCTGGGTATCTATTAGCTGTTCTTATCTCAGACCATCTGGGGGAGCTTTTACCCAACACACTCTCTGTGCCTGTAAGGATGATTTCTGAGACTGATTCTGGCAAATGCTGAGCTGTATCTGGAACTGATGCCTGTGCACAGTGGAAACCCTGGGAATTCCACAAGCCCCCCCATTCCTGTGGTCTCAGCCCTAACACCAGATTGTCTCCTGCTGCCTTGGGCTGTTCTGAGAGGTAGTTTGGTGCAGCCAAAGGCTGAGCCTGTAGGATCCATCTTCAAAGATAAGCCCTGAGAGAAGTGATCCCCTGTGTCTCGGATGAGTTCTGAAACAGATCCATAAATCAGAGTACTCAAAAACTTGAGATGGCAGCAGAGGGTGGGGGGATTGCGTGGCATTGCTTGAAACTCCTGGTAGCATCGTGGTGTCTGCAGGAGAGCTCAGATGTGGAGCCGTGGCCGTCAGCCTCGGTTTACTCGGCACCCCTCACTCTCCACCTGTCCACAGTCACTCCCAGGGCCCAGGTTTACTGAAGGATCCAGTCACAACTCTCCCTGGCTCTGCTGCTCACAGAGAGGGAAGGAGCCTCACCAATTGCATTGCAGCAGAAGTAGCCAAGCGTTATTTGCACGTTCCCGTGCTCTTTAAAGACATCACGTGAGCATCCCCAGGCAAAGTGATGAGCTTTCCTCCCGGGTGCAAATGCAGCCTGCAAACAGCAAGAAAGTCTTGTTCTGCCCTGAAACCTGAGTGGCAGAAAGCTCCCCCGATTTGTAGGATTTGTTTCACTTCTGCATTTCCTTTGTGCCCCTTGAGCTGAGGAGCTGCTAATCTTCCCCACTAGCTGCAGCCAACAAGATTACAGGCTGTACTGGCTAAGCTTCTTGCACGGTATTCACGCCCTTTGGCTGCTGGCGAGGGATTTTGCTCCAAGAAGCACTTGGCTCGCACAGAGACCTGTGACACTGATGCTGCTCTGGAGACTGTGAATTTCCCCACGCTCATCTTTCTCCACAAGTCAGTATAGTCAGAGAGGGAGAACCGTTGTAGAATTGAGGTTTGGGGCCCAACAGAAATCCATGTTTCAAACAACAGCATTTTGTTGAGACAGTTACGGGTAGTGAGGATGCTGGAATTATTTTCTGAAGTGAAAGCAGATCCTTCTTCTGAGATCTGACCTGATCTTTCCCTCAGATGCACCACGGCTGCTGTCTTTCAGTTATCATTGGTACCTGTAACACTGCCGTGATGTTAGGATTCTTGTGAACACTTGTATGTGTCTGTCCTGCCTCTGATAAACCATAAGACAACATCATCAGAAGCCTCACATGGAAGAACTTGTTGAATTGAGCTGAATTATCACAACAGACTTCTATGGCTTTTTCAAACAGCCCATCTAGAGCTTCGAGCCACGGTGTTGCAGTCATGTTCTCCGGAGGTCACGGAGAGCTCTGCAAGATGCCACCAGCTTTGGAGAGGGTGTGCAAAGGTGCTGTCAATTGCTGCTTTCTTGCTCTATAGCAAACTTGCTGAAAAAGATTTCGGCTTGCATGGAGGAAGAGCATTTATCTAGGACTCTGAGGCAGAAGTCATTGTCTGCCAAGGTCACCTGCCCCAGGAGGGTACCAGGCTCGGTGGCCCTGGGGAAACATTGCCAGTCTGTTTCCTACATATCTATATCTCAATAAATCTGGAGGGTACATCCCTCAGTGAGGGAGAGACACTTTCTGATGCAGTAAAGTAAAGGCTCTGCAGCCCGAGACCTGCAGGAACGGAGCCCAGCTACCAGATATGTTGTTCCTGAGCTCCTCTTGGAGCTGGCAGCTCTGCCAGGGGAAGTGTTGGAAACACCTTTGGACAAGGCATTTTAAGCTAGTTGGTACACAATGCTGTAAGCACACAACAGGGAGTCATTCCTTTCTGGCAGGACCATGAACTGGTGCCGTATCTTCTGCTGCTGCTGCCAGAATAGCTGGGAAGGGTGAACTGGGAGACTGAACATCAAATTTAGGGTGTACCTGTAACTCACAAAATGAGTCTTCTATGAAAGTCTTCTTATTTCCTTTTCCCCTTTCGCCTTTTTTATCCTTTCCTTATTTTTTTTGTTTTGCTTTTCCTCCCTGGGGCCATCTCCCCATCTCCAGGAAGGAGAAGCTGACACACATATACTTTTCAAGAGGCAGGTTAAGCTGGGGCCGTCCCAGGCACTGTGCTGCTCAGAACCCCCTGCCACACAAGCAGCCAGAAGGGTTTTCCCCCTGAATGGAGCTTTCCTCACTGCCCGGTGCAGGAGGCTCCACACCCAACCCCTCTGCCACTCCCCTTGCCTTCTAGGGGTAGGATTTTCAGTTCCTCACAACATCCTTATCCGACCAGAGACAAGGTCAAGCTGACAGCCTTATATTGTTTTTGATTAGCAAATTCTGGAATTAGAAGCCATGCTCTATGATGCCCTGCAGCAAGAAGCTGGAGCCAAAATTTCCGAACTTCTTTCAGAAGAGGAGAAAGAGAAACTGAAGAGTGCTGTAGAGCAATGGAAGCGGCAGGTGATGAGCGAGCTCCGGGAGAGGGACGCCCAAATCCTGCGTGAAAGGATGGAGCTGATCCAACACGCGCAGCAGGTAGGCACTGGCACACGGGCACGGCCAGGCGCCGGGTGGGACGGTCCCGCAGGCAGAAGCCTAATGAACCTGGGAGCACCAGCCTCTCCTCACAGAGCTGGACCAGAAATGCCGGGGCCTGGGGCCAGACTGTGGTTTGCCCTGGATAATCCCTGCCAGCAGGGTGGTTTGATTCTCATGACTTTGTCTCACGTAGTGACGTTCACAGAGGACTCATCTACAGCTTAAAACCCAATTGATTCTTTTTAGAAACACGGCACATACAATTTATATCTCCAAAAATAATGCGTCGTCTGGGTACATCTGTATTTGGTTGGTTAATAAATATTTTTTTATTTGAAATCTGACAGAGAATTAAAGAGCTAGAAGAAAGAATTGAAGGCCAAAAAAGACAAATAAAAGAGTTAGAGGAAAAGGTAAGGTAATGCAGATGAAACAGTTCTTGTATGTGCACATGACCATCGCTTCATTTCACCTCGGCTGGGAAAAGAAGCTTATAGAAAGTTTGTGTTGGTTAACGCAGGGAGCTATTGGGAGAGCGCGCCAGGAGACCGCTCTGCACTTGTTTCAGTCCCTCTGGGAAGGAAAATTTACCAGCCAAATTTGAGTCTTTCCTTCTGTTATCCTTCAGTAGAGTCCAAAACACAGGCCTGGCAGGGATGTGGGGTCTGCCTGCCCTGGGGAGGGAGCGATGGAGAGCGGCGGGGCAGCGGAGGGGTGAGGTTGGCACATGCTCTGGGGAAGGAGCCAGGATCTCATCACCCTCCCTCCTGCCTCCGGCACAGCAACCGCGCTGGGCTGCCCTCCCCAGAAGAAAGCACAGTGGTACTTGCAGGAGCAAGAAGCAACCATCCACACAACTGGTTTTAGTTAGAAAGTATATGTTCATAGATGGCTGTGCAGAAGAGAAAGCAGGTTGTCACCTCGCTTGAAAATAGACTTTCAAAGCATCAGCTAGCCAAGAATCAATGGCTTATTCTAATTGGCTATCTAATTGCATGTGGATTAAATTCCAGTAAAAAAAGTTTTCGCTTTTAGATGCAATTCCATACAAGAACAGACTCCTGTGAAGGATCTGGAATTCCTTCTCTTGTCATTGTTGAACTCTTACAGACATCAGGGTCAAAGTGCATCTTCTGTGCTATTGTTTCAATGACTTGAGGAATAGACAAGCTAAAATGCTTGTCTTTGAAAATATAGATGTCAAGAAAATGTTTATGTGTTCCAGACAGTATTGCTATGTTGGAGTATGGAGTATTCACTGTTCCTATTTCCAGGCTATGGAGGACTAAAATCTTAAGGAGCTACTGCCCTTACACCACCAAAATCTTCTTATTTTTACTGATCTCAGCTGGTGTCAGCTTAGTTCCCTTGTTAACCCAACCTTGACATTCAATTCAGCATAATTATCATATCTGAACAAATCTGGCTTGATTACAGATATCATGTCATCATTCAAATTTCATGTATGGTAGAGGGAACCTGGAAGCTGGAGTTTATGCCCCTCTTGTGAGTGATACTCAGGGTGTCCTTACGTGCAGCAGGAGTGCTTTGCCCACTCTGCTCCTCTTTGGCCACAACTAATTCCTCAGTGTTACCCTTGGGGCACAACACACCTACAGTAGTCCATTTTTGTTCATTGTAAGCATTAACACAAAGGACTTTATAACTTAAATGACCAAATACTCCACTAAGTCTATGGCACAATTTCCTGTTGTTATTACTGAGGTGGTTGGTGTTGTGGTAATGCTGACGGATGGAAAAGAGAGATGAACTTGTCACTGAAATAAGGATTGTGATGACAGTAAAGGGAAAGGAAAGTTGTGATTTGCAAGAGGTCAGAGCTGTCTTGTTCCTAGAGAAACCTAAAAATCCTTGACAAAATTTGAACACTTAAATTTAGTGATGTGTATGTAACCCATCACTAGAAGTCCCTCATGCAATGTACTGCTGGAGTAACAGATCTGCTCAAGATGTCTCTCAGTATTTGAAACCATGTTTTGAATTCCTCCTCACTAGATGCACATTGTCTGTAATCCTTGCTCCTCTCTCTTGTGTTCCCCTGGACTGTTTGTACTCTACAACTGAGACATTGATTAGAACATCTTGGTTCTTATGTTTTCTGTATTTTCACAGAAATAAAAGATTAAACATTAGCTGAACTGTGGAGTTCAGAACCCAGAAAAGTAAAGGCGTAGAAGAGAGGGACAGGTGAAAGAAGAAGCAGATGTAAAGCTGTGAAATAGCACTCCTTTCCCTAAAATCAATCAATTGTTTAAGTGTGTGTGGCAAAATGTGGCAGAAAAAGGCAAAAAAGAAAGTCATTTAGAGTGATTTAAGTCTTGTCATATAGCACCATAGGCATTGCTCTATTTAATTGCAGCTTTTCTCACTTTTGGCTGTTTGAGAAGTGTTCCAGCTGTTTTTTCTTCGTTTTCCTGTGGCTTTTTAATCACTGAAGTCTTTCGGACTTCTTTTTTTTTTTTTTTTTTTTTTCCCTAGCTGTAAGGCATTTTGTGGGAGTAATATAGGTTGTTTTCCTTGCTGGTTTTCCTGTTAGGCAACTCTGAAGGGCCTCTTTGGTTTGGCAGCTTAGCACTGATTTTGTGACCTATAAATGATTGCTTGTTTGCTTAGTTCTGACTTTGCCACTTCTTTGGACTTCTTGTTCTCTTCTGCTTTTAACACAGAGTTGTTTTTTCTCATCCCCTGGTATAGGGAATATCCCTGCTACCATGGATGTCAAATGAGCCAGATTCACCTCACTTGCTATGGGGTGGTACCCAGGTTCACGTGTATGCCTGGGAAGGGGGACCTAACACCACTGTGGGAACAAGTGGCTGCCTGGCTGGCATCCCTCACCCCACAGGCAGCAGATACTGGTTGCTGTGCTGACAGGAAGCAGACCCTGACTCAAATGGAACCATAGGGACAGCTGTCTGATGCTAAAATATCTGTGTGAGAGGCTCCTTCTGGATGTGCAGGCTGCCTTCAATCCTATGCTTTCCCTTGGGTCCTGCTCTCATTTTTGTAAGGTGATTCTCTGTTTCTGGCTTGCTGTACAAGCCACCAGCTCATGTATCTTCATTTAAGTGACCTGCCTAGTATTGTAGAGGAATTTTGTGGGACAGAGATAATGACAGTGTTATAAGATTTTTCAACTACCTTAACCTTGAGACCATCTCTTTATAACTCTCCCTCCTTATTCCTTACCTGCTTTACATCTTCTGTAATAAATGAGGTAAGGGACCTTCAGACAGCAGGTTTCTATAGTAGATAAAAGTCCATTTTATCCCCCAAGTATCACCTCCTATGTCCTGACTGATGCAACACTGTGGGGAAAAACCCCAGCATGTAAACATGCAATTGCATCACCTCATCATGCCGTCACAGGAGGGAGCTGAATTAAGTTGTACAAGCTTATTTCTTTCCTAGATTTTGAGTGCTTGGCTCAACAAACTTTATGTCTTATCAAAGATTTGCCTTTGAAATTAGGCTGACTTCTTCCAGTTTGAAAGATTAACAGAGATGGACATTTCAAACCCTCAGCACAGAATCTTGATCATAAACCTAATATAGCAAGCATAACACCAAGCTGACATCTTTTTATACAGGCTGTGATATTGCAAGAACTGGAATGCACATTTTCTGAGGCCTTCACAGTCACTCTACTGTGTGTGGAATAATAGGGGTGTTCGGGATTTTGCAACTCAATCACAGATTCTCGAGGAGAGTTTTTTCCCATTGCTTATAACCCATCTGCCCCTCTCCTTCCTTTTCCAATCTATTCATTTGTCCAAACCACACTAGTTTTCCCACTACTGCCTTCCTTTTCCTTTGTGGGAGTAGCATAGACATATCTATACTACTAATGGATGTGTCTTTTTTCAGATGTCTTGTCTTACACCTGCCGGAGAAAGAACTTTGGGCGTTGTCTGACTGACAGTCCAGATAAAAAACAATGAGCTTTGGCAGGTCAGAGGAACGTGCAGACAAGGCAGATACAACAGATCTTTTTATCAGTTTTTTGCTAGGTGCTTGCTACATCAACAACACTTTTTTTTTCTCAAGACAAAAACTGTAGAAGGACATGTCATCTCAGAACAACTTATTTCACTGTAAGCCAAAAAAATCCTGTTACATTTAAATGAATTTGATATAAACCTACAGTGAATCAAACCAAGAATACCCACTTCATGAATGGAATGACTTAGTCTGCTTTACAAGTGAGCCCTGCCACATGCATGACCTAACTTTCAACAATTCTGATGCTTTTAAATCAGCAGTAAATTCCAGGAAAAAACCCTCAGCTTTATACTGAGGAAGCTCAATCATAAAGCCATCTTTTTTTTACACCTAGGCATCCTTAGCCTGAATGCCTCAAGATGATTTCTTGTTCTTGTGGATGTCTTTCAAGTGGTAGAGAATGAAAAGGAAATGTTACGTAATCTGGAAGCATATAATAACCTATATGAGCATCTGTATGGCACAACAATCAGTGCATGTCTACCTGGAAGTTTTTTGTTTCACTTTTTGCCTCACAAATAGCCTTCAAAATTCTAATAAGTGGATGCATGATTTTAGGACCAATGGCAGTTGTGTTATCATTTTACAGGGTAGAATGTAAAGTCCTTTCCCCAATGGCAGGAGCAGGGAGGATGAGTCAGCAGGTGGGAAAGTGCCTTGTTTCTAGAATCAGTACCATTGCTAGCTCATTAAAATGCCACTTCACTAGGTGTCTGAGCAGCTAAAAAATTACTTCCTTGGAAATATAAAAAAATTCTACAATTACTTATTGCCAGCAAAAACACTGTCAGACTGGTCATGTCAGGAAAAAGCTTCTTGGCCACCATATTGTCTTCTGAAGGTTTGGGAAAAAGAGGACAGAGCTGCTGCAAAGGCTATGTCTTCCTTACAGCTTCCCAGCCACAGCTAGGTGCCTCCTCTGACCCCATGGTTGCAGTCTTCTGCAGTAAAAATCTGACTGGATTTGGTGGAAGGCTAATTTATTAAACCAGCTGTGATGTTGAGCAACCCAAAGTCACTGCTGAAATCAGTGTCCAGCACCAGGCGAGAGTCCAGGGCTGGTTGTGTGTGTCAATAAGCAGAGCTGCCCTAAATTAATATCTTTATGGCACTTATGTTCTTGTAGTCTCTCCACAAAAATTAAGTCAGACGTTTGACTTATAAGTATAGCAATTAAGAGAATATTTAATATAGTTGGCTTTTTCTGTATGATTGACAGAGAAGCTACTGTCAGCATTGTTCAACCAGTAGGTCCTACAGTGGTCAACTGTGGCCATGACCAGTTTTGCCAAACTCTGCCCTGCACATGCTATGGGAGGATCCTTGCGCTGTATGTGGTCCCAGCTTCTCAGGCAAGTGTGTGCTCAAAGGAGGAAGAATTG
>WTSP01004708.1:0-49551 GCA_025331215.1 Actenoides lindsayi | reverse complement strand
GATCATTTGCCCAAGGCCAGTTGTGTGAGTTTCAACAAGGCTGAGTGTTGGGTTCTGCACTGTGGCCGCATTAACCCTCAGCATCGCCACAGGCTTGGGGAGAAGTGGCTGGAAAACTGTTCAGCAGAGAGGGACCTGGGCGTGTTGATTGATAGCCAGCTGAACATGAGCCAACAGTGTGCCCAGGTGGCCAAGAAAGCCAACAGCATTCTGACCTGTATCAGGAACAGTGTGGCCAGTGGGACCAAGGAAGTGATTTTACTCCTGTACCCTCACTCCACTGGTGAGACAGCATCTCGAGTTCTACGATCAATTTTGTGCCCCTCACAAGAAGGACACTGAGGTAATAGATCATGTCCAAAGAAAGTGAAAACAGCTGGTAAAGGGCTTAGACCACATGTTTTATGAGGAGCAGCTGAGGGAACTGGGGTTGTTTAGTCTGGAGAAGAGGAGGCTGAGGGGAGACCTTATCACTCTCTACAGCTACCTGAAAGGATGTTGTAGAGAGGTGGAGGTCAGTCTGTTCAACAAAGTTAGAAGTGATCGGACAAGAGGAAATGGCCAGAAGTTTCACCAAGGGAAGTTAAATTGGATATTAGGAAAAATTTCTTTACTGAACAGGTTATCAGGCATTGGAACAGCTTGGCCATGGCAGTGGTGGAGTCCCCATGCCTGGAGGTATTTATGAGTCATATAGATGTAGTGTTGAGGGATATGGCTTAGTCAAGGACTTGTCAGTGTTAGCTTAATGATTGGACTAGATGATCTTAAAGGTCTTTTCCAATCTAGACAATTCTGTGGTTCATCAAAAAAACAAAAAAACAAATCCTTTGCTTAGCAGTTTAAGCTCCTAATATAAGCATCAGCATGATTTTCCTCTCTGAGTTAGAGATGATAAAAAAGGTAAGGAGAGCTGTAGCTACAATAGGACTGATTGGTTTCCCATGAAGACATAGCTACTAATGGAGCCAGGGCTCTATGCAGAGGAGTTGTGAAGTTCATTCCCATAAGGTGAAACAGTACCTCCTGGAGGAAATCGTCTCTGGGACATGACTTAGGTATTACTGGGACATCCCTATTTTACTTGAGACAGGGAGAGGAAAGAATTAATCTCTCATTGCCTTTTCCAATGTTTGAAAATCTTCCGAATCCTCTCTGCCATGACTATTTGCTTCACTCACTGCTTAACCTGGAGACAGTAGTAGACATTTCAATCTTGCACTCCCCCTTGTTTGTAAGGGGGGGAGAGCTGTGGTTCAAACACACTTGCTGCATGCGTTTGGGGTAGAAGACTCTAAAGACTAGTTATTATTTGAGGGCAGATGAGTCAAGATGTACCAGAAAGTATATTTTCTCCCTAATCTAGTGGAAAAAAACATAGTGAAAGCTCACAGGTGAAATAAGTCAGAAATTTTCTGGATAGAGTAGATGCTCAAGCACTGGAACAGTTCTGGAATAATGATGGATTTTCTGCCACTTGACAATGGGGATGGGACCTTTCTGACTAAGTATTCACAGTTGTGACAGGTAAACTGATCCATTAACCTTCTTTTCCCTGGGCAAGCAATGTGGGGACAGAGACATACTGGGGACACAGTTTGTACAGTCTATATTGGACAGTAAAAATAATAATATGAATCGTAACATGAAAGTTGCCACAGTGACTGTAAAGGCAGTTTTGGTCAACTGATTTGTCTGTGAAATTTTGTTCTGTAGGTACCAAGAGTCAGAAAAAATGGATTACACCCTAAATTCCTTCTCACTATACTGCCATAATTCAAGTTTGATGCATGGGCTTAGTATGCAAAGGATGGTGCAAAGGTGTCTTGGTGTCATGCAGGAGCTCAGAGTGCATGATGGTCCTCTAGCGGGACAGCCATCTGCAGTAATAAAATCTACACCAGGAAAACCTTGATATTTTTAGCAGCAGCAAAAGCCCATCAGTGCAGCTAGAAAAGTGGACTAGTTACCATCATACTGATCAGAAACATCAGTCTTCAAACAACAATCACACTGGAAACTCTAGCATAAATTTCCTCTCAAATTAGGTTGTTGTAGGGAGCAATATTGTCAGAGTCCATGGAACAGAGGAAGATGTTAACAAGGGAAAAGACTGCAAGAAGGGCATTGATTTAGTACAGTGTCTAGAAAATGAATTATTACAGGGACCTAAACTAATACAAGAGTAAACAAATTATTAAGGAAGCCAACTGAAAAAAAATCTCACATCAAAATATGTCTTTTTGGGTTTTGTTTGTTTGCGGTTTTTGGGGGTTTTTTTGGAGGGGGGATTGTTTGTGTTTTTTGGTTTTGTTTTGCTGGGGTTTTTTTAATAGAAAAAACAGTAACTAGATTCAGACAAAGGATGGATTCATGCACAAACATCTTGTTCTCTGAACTATGTGAATTTGTAATGTTACTATATAAGTCAAGAGAGCTGTGGCTGGGCTTGCCTTTGTGTGTGTTCCCTGTTTTCAGAATAATGTTTATTGAACTGAGGAAAAAAAAAACCAAGACAGTTCTGCAGGTCATTTCCATCAATTAACCTGCAGATCCTCATTTAACTAGCCCCTGTTGAACACTATTTCCAGAACACACTTTATTCAAAATATTTACATAATATCAGAGAAGAGCAGGTTTGATAAGGAAGTTTCTGAAGAGCACGACCATTCATGTAACTATTCAGTTTGCTTGTCAAAAACTTCTAGTGTGTAGCCAGCAAAACAAATAGGAACTTGCTATATTTTTACTTAGGTATTTCCAAGGATTTATTTTAAATTATATTGTAGTCTTGACTAAGTGTTATTTCGCCATACTGCATGGAAAGAATCTCCCAGGGGCTTTTATAATATTTTTGCAGCTGAGCCCTGCAACATAACTAGATCTCTCAAAAGACTAAATAATTTTTTCCTGCTAATGGTTCTTAATTTTCTTTTAGGAGGAAATAAAATTCATACTGAAAATCATTCTTTATTAAATGAAATTTATAAGCTGGGACAGAGAAAATGAGATTGAACCAAAACTTCTTCTCTATTTTTGTTGCAAACTGCTTGTTAACATTCAGAGCTCTGCAAATAGTGAGGATATGTGTATAGTCTTTGCTATTCCTCATTTCTTTCCAGTCTGCCCGGGACTGAGGAAAGGAATAACTCTTACTCATTTTCCTGTCTTTTTCCTTTTGCTGATAGCATTACAGTGTGTCCTCCAAGAAGAAATGGAGTTTATGGACTGTTAAATCCATAAGGAAAAAAAAAAATAATGAAAAAGACACACAAGAAGTGAGAGGAAAAACAATGCTGTCAAGAAAAGCCTCAGGAAGCATCATAAGCACTGAAGACTTACATTTTTACATTGTTATGTGGGAAACAACACCTAGGACTTTATTCAGACTTCTGCAGTTTTTCTGAGCTGTAGCTGTCACATGGCAGGGCCATAAAGCTACATGGGATAAAAGAGTTGTTTCAGATGAGCAGCAGAGTCACCCTGCTTCCGCTCATCTTGCAGTAACAATACCCCCTTAACTCTCCCTTCCTCACCCCCCTACTCTCCATAGGATGCCCACACACAGGAGAAGGAAACAGCGCTAGGACTGGTCTAGAGGGATCAGGGCCCTGCTGGTGGGCTGGTAGGTGGGCACTGACAGGCCATCCAGATGCTGTCAGGCAGCACAGGTTCAAGGGGTATCCAAATCTGATTTTCCTCTACCTGAATGTGGGTTTTCCAGAAGCACTTTTTGTCCTTGAGACTCCCAGTCTTCTAAACTTCATTTCCGTTAGTCAAGTTCAAAAGGTATTGGAGAGGGAATAGGAGAGAGTACGATGTATAGGCCAACAAATTATGCAGCTACAAAATTGAATTTCCTTTGGAAATTAAGGTATTAACAGAAAACAGTGAGCAATCCAGGCTAGTGAGGTGTTACTTGTTGTCCACAAAAGACTTTAGTGAGAGCCGACTCCCATCTGTCACTCGCTAGACCATGTCAGAGTGTCTTCCTGCAAGTCAAAGCCATCTCCTTACAGCAATTACCATGCTCTTTGTCAGACCTCTTGCACAAAACCAGTATAGCATGTGCTTTTCAGAAATCACTCTCTAATGAAATATCCTGAGAAGCCCATAAACACTGCAGAGGAAATTGTAGCGTGCTGTGTTGAAAACTATGTTAAGGCCTTGTGTATACTTTTCCTCTGGGGGCTGTCATTTCGTATCAGGCACAGGGCATTGCCTCATAAATTCACACCAGCTTTCATCTTTGGGTATGCAGAAGCAGTGTAGCTTCAGATATGAATAAATGGCCCTAAATTTCTTGGGCAGAGCAGCATCACTGGGATGTCTTGCAGAGAAACACTTAAAGATGAATGCTCGCACTCAGGCATTTGTCAGAAGTGATTCTTGGGGTCTGACAGATTTTCCAGGACATGATGGATGAAATCCACAAGTGTGTTGGGAAGCCTTGGGGGCACTCAGCTTATCTGCTGTGCCACCCAGTGACCTCCTTAGTAAATGGACAGTGTTAATGCTTCCTCTGTAAAGTACATCTGAATGCACAGAAACCCCAAAACTGCCCAGTACGCTATTAAAAAATTGTGTTCCACATATTTAGTGTTTCTATAGTATGAAAGAGCTCTCTTTTTCTCAACTTGGGAGAGGACAGTTGGCCACAGGGCAATAATAGGGCTTTATGTTAATTACTTCTTTAACTTCATGTGTTAAGACATGAAATATACTTTATGACTTTATTGGCATGTGAAAGGGGCAACATATGAATCCAAGTGCTGGATCTAATAAAGATTCAAAGAATTATGGCTGCTGAAGAGCTTACTCTTCTTAAAAAGACCTAAAGAACTGTATGGTGCAATGCTCTAATACCCAACTGACCAAAAATCTAGGCTAGAAATGTAGTAATTTTCCAACATAGATTGTTTCAGCCTCCATTACATGATTCAAAAGCTGTTAGAGTCTCTAAGTTATGCAGTAAAGGAGGCAAGAAAGCTTCTTTCTCATTGAGGTTTCAAACTCCCTCCCTTCACCCTCCTGCTTCCTCTCTCCTCCCTAAACACCTCCTCAACAACACTTTTCACACACATGTAGGTCCTTAATATATTTGGAATTGCTAGGTTATTTTGAGGTGCAGTATTCTGCTCCACCATTGCATTTTCTAGCTGTATCAGCCTGGATCAAAGGCCAGTAGCTTCTCAGTGTCAAAAACGTAAGACCTACAGTATCAGATGTTACTTATACGCAGGTAGTTTTAATAAGAGATCTGACTCAAACAGATTATAAAACCTGAGAATAGCTCTGCTGACCAAAGGTTGAGCTACCTCCAACTCCTTTCTCTGACAGTGATGACGTGTGCATGCCTAGAAAACACTATGAGTACAGGCCAAGGATGCAGCAGTACTCTCTGATGTGTTCTTCAGTCTCTAGAAGTTTGTGGTTCAGACATACAAGCAGTATTTATTTGTATTTATACAAGCAGTATTTATTTGTATTTAACAGCTCTTACTGGATTTTTCTTCCATTAATTTGTCTCACTGTGTTTTCAACCCACTTAAATTTTCAGCATTCACAACATCGTAAGGCAATGAACATGGTAGTATAATTATGCAATGCATGCAGAAGAAAATCCTTTAGCTTGTTCTGAATCAGCATCTTTTTATAAAAATCAGCATTTTTATAAAAAACTGCTGCATCCACTTCAGTCACCTCTTCTGGACATGGCAAACCCCTAACTTGTTTGGTTCCTCCTCATATAAAGTTGGTCTGTAACTTCAATCATCTTTGTTGTCCTTCTTTAATCTTTGGTATATCTTCTATCTGAGGCGAGCAGCTGAGCATAATATGGGTTGTATGGGTTGATTTTTGAAGATATATTAATTCGTATCACTTAGCTGCCAAACTGAAAATGCTATCTTTCTGACACAGCACCACTGTAAAAATTCAGATAATATACTCTTTTAAGATAGAGAACAAAACTTCTAGAAGTCTAATTACTTGCAACATCAGTTCATTTAAAAGCACTTAATTTCATGAGCTACTATGAGCTACTCTTTCATGTAATTTTCTGACAAATGTAGTGTTTAATGCATGAAACAGGAGTATTTTATTAGGAAATTATTTTAGCAGTAAACATTCAGCTTAATTAGTGCAAACAATTAGTGGTTATGCTGCTCAACTGACACCTGATTCAGCTCTTAAACTATCATCTGTGGCTGTGGCTTGAGCAAGCCATTTATAAATGGGCTGTAAATTTGCAGAAGTGGTATTTGACTCATGAGAAAATTTTCTCCTAGTGAGATTTTGAAAACATCAGAATGCAAAAAGTGTAACTTAATATTGAAGAGTTATTTTCTTCTCTGTTTTACCAGAAAACAGGTAATTAAAGCAAATCTTTGTACCTCAATTACTGGTTCTTCAGGGCTCTAATTTCTATGTGTACTCAACATGCAAGTTCACTTGAAGCGAGATCATTTCTTTCAGGTAAGCTGAAGGTAATGTTGCTTTCATAGATAGAGCATGAGGAGTCCTTTATTGAAGCTTGTGCAGTTGAGGAAATTATAGCAGTTCTTAAAAACAGCCCTGAGGTTCATACTGTTATTTTAGCACATTAAGCAGCTGTGTCTTGAGTCAATTTAATCAGCTAATTGTGTGTCCTCTGGCTTGATCATGACCCAAACTCTTTTAATTAATTAGCCTGATTCTGTTCTTCAAAGCAGTGGAAATGAGGCACGACTTGACTGAATTAATTGTTATTACCTGATGGGTCCCATTAGAAATAGACCTAATTTCAAGTAGGACAGGCAAACTAAGGAACTCCTCTTTTTCACATGCACTTGGAAGCTGAGCACCCCACTGCAGGCATGCCCTGTTGGGGGACAGCTGCTCTCACCTCATTCAATCAGGTTAGATACACAACACTTACTGCTTGTGGTCACTGCCTTTTTCCCTTCCTTGCATTTCTCAGCCTCCCAAAGGAAGAACAGGAGGGAAATAGAAACTTTACATCTCCTGGGCTGTGTAGCGGGTAAAGACACCTAGCTGGTGGGTCTATTGTTCTCTCCTTGTAGGCAAGTGCGTAGCTCGCAGATGGAGGAAACATGCACATTTCATTACTGCCTCATAAGAGATCACGCTGTACAGCTTTTAATTTCATAAAGAGTAGTGTAATGCTTCTGTAGCTCTTTGTCCCAGTTCTGGGAGAATTTTTCTTTCTAGAAATCAGATAAATAACCAAATTTCGGCTACTGAGCTTTCTATCACATTCACGCACCCAGGAGTTTCCACTGAGTTCAAGTCAGCCTTCCTGACCTCCTGATGAAGACTCATGATGGCAGCTTTATCTGGAATGATGGACAGAAGTACACCTTCTAGTTTTGCTTTCAGACATATCTTGTGCTCTATTTGCCAGAGCACAATTATGTCAAAGTTGTGCAAAAAACATGAGTGAGGGTCCCTTTGGCTCTGTTACTGCACTGTGGAAACTTCTGATTCTGTACCTGAAAATTGTGGTGAAATATTCTGATGAGATTCTTGCTTAAAGTAGGAGTAAAATAATAATGTGGAATAGTAATTTTGGTTAGAAATAGTTCATGATCTTGAACAGCATTAGACTAATAATAGTAAGTGGGTTTTCTGACCCTTATTTGTGATCCTAATAACTATTTTCTACAATCAAACAATATTTCTCTAAGGTAAAATTTAACATTTGTGCCTATGTTCACAATAACAAGAAAGTAAGAACAATAGGAGTGAATCCATAGATTCAGACATTGGTGCTGAGGCCATGACACCTACTCCATCATCAGTCTGGGACTTGAGCTCTGCTGATGCCTGGGACTTGAGCTCTGCTGATGCCTGCCTGAAGCAGACCCACCAATCTAGTTCATGTTATCCAAAATCACTTTGAGGAATGAACCAACACCAACCATAAGTGGTCATGATAGGGAAATTTGCCCCAGAATGGCTCCACTGCTCCAGATCACAAAGTGAATGTAGACTTGGCCTTTCTTTCCCTGCAGGTGCCTTCTCCATACTGCGCACTGCTTCTAATTAGACAGGTCCACACTCTATGTTTCCCCAGACACATCTATGACATGGTTCCAATGGGAATGTTTGGGTTGGGAGTGTAATTTCTGCAAACAGAACAGCTTATGTTCATCAGTGTTTCTCTACACAGGTTAAAAAAGAGTTGAAAACACAACCCCAGATTATAACAAAGTGGAAAATGAGAGGAATGATTCATTTAACACCCAGCACTGAAAGCAATGACTCAACCAACAGGGAACAGTGAGAGTTTGTCTGCACTTCTCTAGTGTTGGAACGAACTGTTATTTACCCTCTTAACTATGGCAGTACTGCCATTTTCCAACCCCATCTTCTGTCCATGTTTCTGGCTTAATTCTCAGCTGGTGCACTCTTTTATTTTTATTTTTTTTGCCTTCCTTTCAGTAGCCTCCAGTTAGCTAATAAAAGAGAGCCACCTACGCTGAGCTGCTCATTGTTGTCTGCTCCCTGTACCAGCAGGATGGTGGTGAGCAGGGAATGGGTGATTCAGTGTTAATTAGACCTTTCCCACACAGCACGCTTCCCAAATGCTGTAGTTATGAGTGACACTCGAATAAAAGCCCAGACTGGGGTTGCAGCTACAAAATACCCACAGAACACCAATCCTTTAACTCTGCATCTTTGCTTTTCTCTTCTGAAAGCATCCCCGTGTTGGAAGGGTCTCTCGGGGTAGCAGTACTTCTCTAATAGAGCTTCCCCCATGCTGGGGATCCCTGCTCTGGGCTGTCAATGTATTCTCCTTCTTTTCTGACCCCTCCACAATGATTTCTGGTGCCTGCCTTTTCTTCCTCTCTTCTCAGTGGTTGTTCCTTGAATAAGGGTAAGTAAGGTACACTGTTTCTGAGTCTGTCTTCACATGCTGAACTAAATGGACTGCTGTAGGCCAAACTCATGGCTTTTGTGGGTTAAACATGACTGAATGTTTAAACATTTGTAGTTTGCTTTGACTTTCTCTGTCAGTGAGAACAGTCCTCCATGAGAGGAACAGGAGAGAGAAGGAGAGACAGTGTGGTGGGTTGACCTTGGCTGACTACCAGATGCCCAACAAGCCTCTCTAACACTGCCCCTCAGCAGGACAGGGAGAGAAAATAAGAAGAAAAAATTGTGGGTAAAGATAGAGATAGTTTAAGGGGAAAAAAAAGGAAAGGCCACATGTAGAAGCAACGCAAGAAAATATACTTATTCTCTACTTCACACCAGTGGGGAATGCCCAATTGCTTCCTGAAAAGCAGGACCTCAGTACACATAGTGGTTGATTCAGAAGACAAACACCTTAATAATGAATACCCCACCCCCCCTTAGCTGTTATTGCTGAGCACAAATACAAAGCACATCAATGTAGGGGCATCTGTGGGAAAAGATGACTCCGTCCCAGCCAGACCTGGTACAGGTGACACAACAGTGAGCTTGCCTTTATCTGTCCACCAATCCTGGACAGGGAGACTCAGTTAAACCCCCAGTCCCTGACAGGTGCCCCTGCCTGCCCACCACAGCAGAGACACCTAGGAGCCAGCTTCAACAAAGGGTTCTCCAATTCCATGGGACCCTTTGAGCCAGTGGGCTCAAAATTGTTCAGGGTAGCCCATGCTGCTTTGTACCCTGTCCTTTGGAAGGAAAGGGGGGCTAGGGCTTCTGAAACTATCCCTTACACCTGGCATGAGGCTGCATGCTCCCAGACCTGCCTTTGCTGATGAGGTTGGCACCCATGATGCCATGTGGCAGGAGTGTGAGGAAGAACTGCAAATGGCAGAAATGTCCCCTTATACTCTCCTGTTTTGCAAGCACTGTGCCAAATCTGTCTTCCATTTAGCAAGTACACCTCCTGAGCTTTGAAATTAACCCAGTCAAGCCTTTATTCTGCGAAACTACTGAATTTCTTTTGCAAGTGTTCCCTTCTAGTCATCACAGAGAGAATACTTTAAATGATAATTGTTTCCACATGTTTGAATATATATATTTTTAAAAGACACAGGAAAGAACTCTATTACTGTTCTCAGACTGCATCACAATTTCACTTTATTGCTATTTAACTTTCAAATAAATCTTTCTGGAAGAGAGAATAGTCTTGGTGTTGCAGAAACGGATCCCAGCTGAATGCATCATAATCACAAATGCTTTTTCATGTAAGCAGAATATATATCATCTCAATGGATCTCCAGTTTCAACTTGAAAGGAAAAATAGATAGTCTGATCCCATGCTGTGTTCAAAGAAGAAGGATGTGTGAGCAGGCTGTGGTAAAGACATTAAAGAGAAACACTATCATTCTGAGATTTGTCAGCTCATCTTTCACTTATGCATGGTGTCATTTATCACCCAGTTTTCATAAGAAGCTTCTATGTATTAATGTGTCTTAAAGCAATATTTTGTGTTTTCTGTCACTTAGTAAACACTGGGAAAAACCACTCATTAAAAAAAACAAAACAAAACAAAAACCAATTATGTAAGATCTTTCAAGGGGGGGTGGGGGGGGGGGGTGGGGAAGCAATAATTGGATAAATGCAAGCTGGAAATGAAGCATAGATACTAATGGACACAAGTCCCGAACTTTTATTTTAATAAATAAGAAACATAAAGCAGAATTTAGTAAAAAATCTAATTTATTTCTAAGGCACACTAAGAACCAAGGTTACTCCATAGTACAGTACTGAGATTACTGTGGTCATGGTGAACACCTGTGCATGCAAGAAATGTACTGGTAGTATTTAGGAGGTGGTGGCTGTGCATGAGGCTCCTCAGAAGTGGTCACTGAAACAAGCTGCCTCCTGGGCAGGAGCAAAGCAGTTCAGGCAGCAGAATTGCATATTAAACATTCACTCCCAAAAACTGCTGACACCTCTTATCCTCCTTTTTCACTATTATAATCCTGACTCCGTGGTCCTGTTCCTGGTTAATTCTGTTTCTTGTTCCCTTTTTTCCCCTTTGTGTTCTTCATGCCTTCCCTGTGACATCTCCTTCTTCTCTCTGAAAAAGAACTATCGCCATTCTCTTGTTCTTTGCCCATTCTCACAACCATTCTTCTGGATTTCTGCTTTTTTTCTCTCTCTGCACTTTGTATCACACAAAAATAAGAGCATTCACAAAGAGCACTAAATATTAAGAGCATCAAGTCATGAGCTATCTTTTCTTTTAGTTAAGTATTTTTAATCCCAGGCGAGCCAAGAATAAAGCCAGAGAACAATCCTAAAAGTCGTAAGGCAGGGATGGGCAACTAGCTGTCACAAGCATTGTTGGTCAATTTTTGCATCTGGACATACATAGGGACCCATCAATTATTAAGGGTATTTTGTGGTGAATCTGGAAGATTTGTAAAATATCTAAAGAAGTCCCAGATGAACTGCAAGAATAACAACATCAGTGATGGTCAGTTAAACCTCTCATTTAGTTAAAGCTTATTCTCAAGGAGGAGGAAAATATGAATTAGGGCTTGATAGAAAAAGACATATTTTCACAGTTACAAGAAGACATCTGCGTCACTTTCAAAAATGTCAGACCTCACCCTGGGAAGTTGCAGCAGAGCCTGGACCAAGGAGCACGCTAAGATATGAGGTGAGCATATCAGCTGTATCATTTACTCCATATTGTAGTTCTCCTAATTTCTTGTGGTGACACAGCAATGGTGAACCTGTGCAGTTTGTGATGCTATGGCCAGTGGCCCAGCGCCAGTGCTGAGGACATAGCAAATATTGGAGGAGACCATGAGAACAGCCTATGATGACTGCATGTCCAGCCCCATTGAAAATAGTGCTGAGGAACATACCAAAACACTATTGCCAGACAGGGTCAGGAAGACCCAGGCCAGTTATTGTTTGCAACCAATACAAAAATGCCCACATGCCTTTTCAGTTCAACATTTGGCTGAAATTATAACTATATTAGCGTGGGATGATAATGTGGTTCAGGAGATAAGGTATTTACTTGGGTGTCAAGACACTCATTCAGCCTCAGAGTTGTAAAGAGTAGCAGGGACAGGGAGACCTGAGGTAGGACTGGAAGGACTACTATGAGGGTTGCTATAATTTCTTTTAATAATCTGTTTCAGGGCATATCTACATTAGTGTTTTAATTCAAAACAGGAGTGCACTTTGAAACAAATCTCCTAACCACCTCTATTTTATCCTTGGTTTGCATTGTGGGGCATACCATGGAGCACATGAATTAAATTCATTCAATATGAATTAAATCAAAGGTTGTCATTCAGGAAATATATCTAATACACCTCAAGCACTAGTGGCTATCTGGGGACCAGAGTAGAGCTACTCATAAGTAAAACCATTGAAAATTGTGTGCTGTGGATGTTGGGACCTCACTAGCACCAGCTGTTTCACTCCACAGACCTGAAGATCTGACTGCTCTGCACTGCTTCCTAACATGGACATAGCCTCAGTCACCCAATGAAATACTGCTGGGGAAGTAAAATCTGCTATTTTGCACCTTGCACAGGAGGTCTGTCACAGAAGTCTTTCTTTAAGAACAAAAAAACATGAAGGTAAAACCCACTTGTAACAAATGAAATATGAGAACTAAACTGCTTCAAGATCAGAAGAGTAGGAACTGCTATTCTGCCATTCAGATCTGAGGCTGCCTCTGTAGTCGTAAGTAAAATGTTCTTGGTACCTTCTTATGGCATTTAGAACAACTGGCACAAAACTAAAAAAATAATTTCCCACAACAAAATCTGCTCTTACAATCTATAAATTATCTGTGGTTTGGTAATTACTTTGCTAGACATTACTTCACTTTGATATGTTATATGTGTGTGTGTGTGTGTTTACTTCACCAGAATAAACATAGCCCAAGAGCTCCAGAGATCTACGTGGACCTAAATCTGTAGAGAACAAGAAGTGCAACATCTGGGCATGCAATACTTGGGAGTTTTTGACTTTATCGTAAGTTGATTGTGTGAGACAAGGAATTCCTCTTCAGTGCCCAGCTCTCAGTCACCAGTACCTGTGTCAGAAACTTGGCTTTCAGTACTAAAAGAGATTTCAAGATTCATAGCTGTTGGAAAAGGCCTGAAAGATTGAGTGTGTCTGAAGGATACTAGAGAGCGGGAAAGAAAGAAAATTAAATTTGTTTTTAAAAGCCTCCTGATCTGGAGGAAGTTAACTCACTGCTTAAAAGTATCTGATGTTAACAGTACTCTTATTTAGAAAATAACTGAATGAGTGGGGGAAAAAATGCTCTTAATATTAAGCAGTTGATATTTCAAAGTTGTTTATTCCAAAGTAAAATTTCACAGAATCACAGAATTTCCTAGATTGGAAAAGACCTTTAAGATCATCTAGTCCAAGCATTAACGTAACACTGACAAGACCTAGACCAAACCATATCCCTAAGCACTGCGTCTATGCGATGACAAACTGAAAATATTCCTGAAAGCCCTGTGATGTGAACAGGCGGTCATTAAGTTAGATGTTTAGGACTTGGCAAGTCTCAGCTGAGTTCATCTCCAGGAATGAGACAAGCAAAGACATGTGCCCAGTAACACTGGTGTCAATTCTCACCAATGCTTTGTTCTCCCTATGAATCATCCTTCCCGCTGTAGTCAGAAAAGAGAATATGTTTATTTAACCCTCTGTCATAACCATTTATTTTGACCTATTAATCTGAGGCTGAGTAGTTCAGAGTTGCATTAAGGTTATCATTACAAGATAACATAAAACACTCTTGTGATTTATTCCTTGACAATGTACTTCCTTGCCCCAGGAAAGATTATCATTTCAGCAACCCTGATGTAAATATGACACAACTTTCCATTAGATTTGAGGGAGTGTTCTTGCAGCACCTTTCCAATGCAGTGGAACAGACTCCAGAGCAGGATGACATGATTTGCTGCCCACAGAAATCTTGCTGTCGTTAAGATGCTGGGAGCTAGATTCATCTCTCCTATCACAGCTGATCAAGCAGCAATTAAAGATTTCTTACAAGTCCCAAGGTGATGTCTGACTGTGATTTAGCTCCCTGGGAAAGAGGCCAGTCTCTGGCAAGGAAAGAACCCATCAGCCCAGCTAGTGCCATCATAACATCCCCTTTCCAGCCCCTTTCAGACTCTCCACCTAGCTGCTGTCACAAATCACAACATAATACTCACCTGAGAACCACCATATGAAAACTAGTCCCTTTGGCACCTGTTCCCCTTGTGAGTGTAAAATAGATGGCCTCCAATTGAGATAAATATTTACAGTTTTAAATGTGAAATATTAAGGCAACAGTTGGAAATTTGCTAATACCTAATGTTTATGTGTTGGATATACACTAGTGAAATTGCTGCCTGTTTTGTTCAATGAATTAGACATTAATTAAGGTTACCAGATTAGAAAAAGCCTCCCCTCCCCTGATAGCCCCACTTCAATTTGTTCCATGGCTTTGTATAAATGAAGAGTGAATAATGAATAAAAAGCAGAACTACAGGCTCTGAGATTTATAAAATGTGACATTTTATTACAATAAAGTCAACCTACAAAACAAAGATAAATGTTAAATGATATAATTAAGCATTTTGTTATCTGGGCAAATATTTTTAACTGTGTCAGTTTTGGCTGGGTCTACCCAATTTCTGTCTGACCACCTCCTTGAGACCAAGAAGATACTTATTCTGCTCATAAGCACCACTTTTCCTGTAGGTTATCACAAAATCATACTTTCATCCATTTCCTCTAATGTATTTAGTTATATCTCTCTCAATACATCAGGGGTCTTTTGCTTGTTGGTGTATTTTATTGCTGTTAAACTACACATGTTAGTTGCCATGATTTTTTTTCTTTCAGTTCTGAAATTTAATCAGCCTTCCACACATGTAACAACAGTTCTTCAGCTCATATCAAAAAACTTCCAAGATATATTTGCCTTTCACCATCTATCAATCTCAGATCCAAAATTTCTACTTGAGCCTTATGGTAGTCAAGTGATGTATGATTCTGTGAGTGTGTGAGTATATATATAAAAATATATATAAAACATTTCTAAATTCATAATCTGTAATAGTTTGGATTTATTTCCTAGACTAATTCACTATGTCAAAGAAAATATAACTCTAGGCTTTACCTGTAGTAAGGCTAAAGTCTAAATGTTTTTCTTTGTACCCATCTGGTTTCATGGCTACATTTTAAAAATTATGAACATAGCAAGTGAGAGAATATTAAATAGTGAGTGCAAATTAACTTTTTATGTTAATGTTCTTGCATTTTGCAAAGTCAGGAATTTAAACATAATATTGCTTCAGTGTTAGAATAAACAGTTCTTTTAATGACTCACTCTAATTTCACATAGACATCAAAACTGCCACAGAGAGAAGGAAGATTAAGCCAGTACCTGCATTCATCTGTTCTGAAGAGTATCAGTGCTGAGCTATTGTTCATGGGTGCCCAAAGGATTTTAAAGGCCTGGTTTGCTTCAGCTGAACACCCCATGGAGGATGTTGATGGAAGATATGTACCGAGTACATAAGACAATTTGGGAAGTGAGTTTGTTATTTTTCTTCTGGGTTGTATTTAGAAACATGGTTGTTTATTTTCTCACTTTAGCACTTTTTAGCCCATCAGCCTCCTTTCCTACCTCTAGACGACTCTCAGTTTGCTTATTGTGGTCCTTTTTCCTTTCCTGTGACATAATTGTCTCTTAAACAATGTAGTAAACTTTATTATAAGCTTGTAATACTCCATATGCATACATTATCTTCTGATATCCTTCTTTCATAGGTTTTAGGGTAAGGACCATTTTTTATGCCTGCGTTAGTATGGTACTCTGCACTGTGGAGTATTGTGTGTGAGCATGTATCATATCCATTCCAGGAGCTTGCCAAGGCTGGCTGGTGGGGGCTTTGCAGTGGACTTAGCTTCCCATACCATAGTTACAGTCTGTATTTGTATTTCTTGGAAAGTCCAAAATTTGTATTCTGTTTATCTGCTCACTTGACTGATGCAATCAGTTCCACTCCAGCAGGCTCCTTTTAGCTCTTTTCACCTTGTGAAACCTTTTTTCATCATTTGCATTATAAATCACAGTTTATCACCACTTTTTTTTTCTCAGAATCCTTGCATTAATTTGCAAAATACATTTTGGTTTGTCTCTAAGCTTACTTGATTTACTAGCTGAAGAGCTGTTGCTAATGTCATCACTTCCTTGACTCAAGTGCTTTTAAAATTTTAGTACTTATCATTTCTTTGATGACCGTATTTATATCCATCAATGTTATTTTATCCCAAGAAACTTCTTTTTTGCTAAAAGCACATGTAGAGATTTTCCAGCCTCCTCTTATGCTTGCCCTGCTTTCACCTTTTATGGCTTACAGCCTAGATAAGATACTCAGGACTTAAGAGTCCTATTCCTATAAACATCTAACAGGTTAAAAAACTTAAATGCTTCTTCTTCATAACATGTTAACCTTAACAACATCACATTAAGCCTGTGTCTTCCTTGCTGACTGGAAACATTTCACAGAATACTAGTGCACCTCGAGAGCTGTAACTCTTAAATACATTCTTAGTTTTAATGACACAAATTGCCTGATCCACTTCAAGAGAACATTGATTCAGCTATAATGGCACTTCATTGCTTTTATATATAGATAGGTGATTCTTTACAACAGCTCTGTTTATTGTCATGTCGTACCTCTGAATTAACACTGTGAAATCTCCTACTGCTGTCTTAAATGGTGCAGAAGACATGTTTTTCAAATTAGAAATATGGTTTTTTTACTAGGTTTTGATTACTAGATTTTATTTACTAGCAATAGGTCTAGAATAAGTTTATCAGGATTTACACCAGTCGTACCATCAAAATGAATACCCTCTTAAATTACCTTTCAAGCATGGCAAAATTTTTAATATATGATTTTTAATCATGAATAGATAAGGGCAATTATTATGGACTTCCTGATTTTCTACATGTTTTTAACAATTATTTAGTCTGCATTAAGCCACTCCAAATACGAGTTCATCAAGCTAAGAAACAACATTTTTTGTGACTGAAAACCATAATGAAATGCTGAATAATACAGACTCTGTTGTATGATCAGTTATAAAATATGACACGTTATCTTTAGACACAGCAACACAAATGGAAGTACAAGTGGGGCCAAAGGTGTCTGCCAACCTAAATTAGTTTATAACCCAATGCAGACAAAGTAGTTTTTTCTCATGCTCCTTACACAGAGGGTAATCTGGGGAGTCTCTTCTGCTTCTAGCTCTGCCAACTGTGTTTGCTGGGTACAGTAAGGAATATACTCACTCCTTCTATAATGTAGGTGGCACATGTGTTCTTCCTCACTGTGCCCATTAGAGGGAGGAAATGCAATGTCTTCCATGGTGAGTTTCATCTCACTTAACTTTAGATGTGTGCAGTTCTTTTTCTTTTTTGACCTGAGCTTGATGCCTAACCTTCCTTTGCAATCAATGGAGAGAAGCAGTCATTTCTAAGGCATGAGTCATCTCATCCTAATGCAGACACTTGAAGTAGGTCAGGCAAATTTCAATTTTGTTGCTTTCTCTCTACTGCCTAAAGGCAGGCAGTTTTTCATCCATTCAGACATAGAACCCCATCCATCTCATACTTCCTGAAGACATTTTGGATTAACAACTGCCCCATTTTGGATGTAGAAAGGTAGTCACTGCATTTTAGGTGAGAAGCAAATTTTGTTGAGAGCTTGGTATTAGGTACATCTTGAATTTCCAGCACCTGCATGCCTTATCTATCATGTGCAGTGTTTGCAAGTCATCCTGTCACAGAGACGGGCAAGACTGTTCAGACCTCATGCCCCTGGAGCCGTCAGCATGTATCAGAAGCATTGTGTCGCTGTGGCTGGAGAAGTCAGGAGCCACCAGACATCATTGTCAAAATGTACTGTATTTTCCATGTTATGCTGAAAAATCCCATCCAATACTATGTCCTTCTCCTTAAGAAATTATTCTTCTTGGAGTGTGTTAACTAGACTGATTTCACTAGGTTTCATGGAGGTGGCAGCTCCTTGATATGAGTGTAGTGCTGTCACTATTTTCTCTCTCTCCCATCCACATGTATGTTTGGAGATGTGATCAGATACTGTTTAATGTATGATTGAGATTTCATTACCTCTCAGCTAAATGGACTTGCAACGCACTTTGATGTTACGATAGTAAGTGAACTGTCTCTAAAACTAAGAAACTGTTTTGAAACTTTCTTGTAGACAACAGTTTTCTGGTTTTCTTTTTCTGAGAACCATCCCCCTTTCTGACAAAAACAGTACAGCCAAAGGCCTCAAAAATTAAGTAATTTTTTACTGCAGGTTTTTAATGCAGATGTCTGCATACAGTGTGGCTGTATCAGAAATACTCTGGCCAGCAATTGCTAGGGCCGTGATTGTCCCCCTACACTCGGCACTGGTCAGTCGACACCTTGAATACTGTGTTCAGTTTTGGGCTTCTCACTACAAGATAGACACTGAGGTGCTAGAGTGTGTCCAAAGAAGGGCAACAAAGCTGGTGAAGGGTCTAGAGAACAAGTCTTATGAGAAGTGGCTGAGGGAACTGAGGTCGTTTATCCTGGAAAAAAGGAGGCTGAGGGGAGACCGTATTGCTCTCTACAGTTACGTGGAAGGAGATTGTAGTGAGGTAGGAGTCAGTCTGTTCTCCCAAGTAACAAGCAATAGGGAAAGAGGAAACAGCCTCAAGTTGTGCCAGGGCATTTTTAGGTTGATGGAGTCATCATCCTTGGAGGTATTTAAAAAACATGTAGATGTGGTGCTTAGGGACATGGTTTAGTGGTGAACTTGGCAGTGCTGGGTTAGAAGTTGGATTTGATGATCTTGAAGGTCTCTTCCAATCAAAACTATTCTATAATTCTGCGTCTAACCCGGAGATGAACTGGAAGAGCATGCTTAAATTAACTCCCCTCTCAGCTCCTGCTCCTTCAGATTTTTGAAGCCAAAGAAGTATTCATCTATTTGTCCTGGTATTTTGATGAAATAAAAATTGGATGTGAAGATATATGTCTACCTGGTTTGTTTTTTAATGCTTCGGTATAGGTGGATTTCTCAGAAGGGGAGAAGAGGGAAGAGAACTGAGCAAGCATCGATGCTGCAGTGAGATAATTGGGGCTATAAATGAGCAGTACTGCTTTTTCTGGAGTATTCACTTTGGTGATTCTGTTTCTAAAGGTAGGTCAGAAACTGGAGTGATTCAGAAACTGAAGTGATTCAAGAATGGGTCATTAAAATCAGTGTGGTGAGATTTCCAGCTGTGGACAAACTACAGAAACAGAGCCTCTTGTTTTTGAAAAAACAATAGAAGAACACCACTCTGGAGCTATACAAAGCCACCCACAGTGGGGTAAATTGAGAAGATTGATCTTGAGGGTGCAGTGCTAAATGCTCAAAATTTAGGAGGCACAAGCTGCTTGAGTGTTTCCAGCCTGCCAGCAGGCCTGCCTGCCCTACCTCCTGTGCAGGCGCGGCCCTGCATCGGTTGGAGACCAGCCTTGTGGCAGCCCAGACCCCACAGCCACGAGCTCCCAGAACCCACCCCATATTTCCACAGCTACCCACTGGATCTCTGTAGCCCTCCCTGAACTGTCTGGGGCTATGCCTGAGCTACTTTGGGTAGCTGAGTTAACTACTATTAAAGGGTCTCAGAGCTGCCTCCTTTGAGTGCTTTTACACCACCAGTCCCCAGTCCCGGTCTAGGCATATCCACCTCTGATAATAACATGATACTAGTTTTTTTTTTTGCTAGGCACCTTAGCTTTTCTAGCACAGATTTAGCAGCTCTTTATTGCTATGTTTTGCTCTCCTTTCTCACTGTTTTGGCTCCATTTTTTACCTCCTGCAGGCTTTGAAACCACATGCTGAAGGCAGAATTATTCTGTTCTTTTCATGATGCCTATTGATGCTCGGTGTGTTAATGACTTGTATTTTTGTTACATACCCAGCAACTGAGTAGGGATCATTTGGCAAAGAGGGAGCTGAGACAGCTATTAAAGTTAAAAAAAAAAAAAAAAAAGCTTAGTGCTTTTTTGTGTACCCAATTAGAGATACTTTAGGCCTTATTTTATCAGAGCATTATATTACACATTCTAATTCAAGAAGAAGATCTTAGTGTTCAGTGCTTTGATAGACCTGATTCCAAGGTCTCAAATCACATGTCAGAAAATGAGGAACATACCGATTTTGACCATGTATGAAAAGCTCACCATATGCCTTGCCTGGTCGTGCACAGGATCACGGTAGCAGAGGAAATGATTGTAGCTGATCCTCCAGAGCAGCACTTAACCATCCTTTTTCCTCCAAGAGGCTTCTGCACCTCCTCCCACCCACTGTCTTTAGTAAATGGTGCAGAGGTCTTACAAGGAACTGTCTCCTCCTCTACTGTATGTCCAATATCTATCTCTTAGGAAGTTTAATTCTGTGTTTTGCCTGAAAAGGTGATATTTGGGAAAAGAATAAGTGACTGTATAACAGGAGACTTCAAAACAGTGTGTTCAAGAAAGATATAATCAATGTTGCATTGACAAAATCAAATCTAGTATTTCTTAGCTCTGAAGTGATTAATTTCCAATTTTTTTTTCATTTAATTTGTTTATGTGGTATTGTTTCCATCACAGTGGGGTGCTGGGATTGGACTACCTGCATGCAACTCAGCTGCAGCTCCTGAACTGCCTCCTGCCCTACATGGGTCACTGTGGCTCGTCTGGGACACCCTGGCCATCATCCCTCATCTGCCAGTTGGGAAGCATGAGGTGGCACAGTTGAGGTCTTCAGCCTTCTCCCGTGCTGTGGGGGAGTCTGACTCCTCTCAATACCCAGTCACCTCACCCAGTTAGTTCCAGTTTCTCCCCAACCTGACTCTTTCCTTCCTTCTCCCTCTTCCAGTCTCAGTGTCTGCACACTGGTATTTCCCATCCCTGCCCAGACTGATCTGGGAGCCGCGAGGGAGTGAATGCCTCCATCACTCCACAGGGAAGGAGACCAGAGACCTCAACACCTGGCTGCACAGAGCAGCCATCAGGGGGTGGATGTTCAGAGAGGAACCTGTTAAGCTCCCAGACTTTTGCTAAATATCTGAGAGAGTGGAAATTCCTCAGGCTGAGGTCATGACTAGATCTGTACAGGTTTCTCCACCATAGCAATATGTATATTTCTGATGGAAAGCCCTCTGGTCCCAAGACCCTGAGCCAGAGGGCCTGAGTTTTATCTCTCTCTCAAAATGAGATGATGGGGTTTTCCTTAACACCGAAAATCAGCTACTCTTTTTTTTTTTTTTTCCCCCAAATTGCTTTCTTCAGAATTTCTCAGAAATGGTTAATCTACTTTGCCTGAAGCCTTTTAAAAAATAAATAAATAAAAAATCAACTCAAGGCAAGCATGTAGCACTGACAATTTCAGCCTGAAGCGTTCATGTCTGACAGAGTTAGAAGCAACTGAAAACAGGGTATTATAATAGGAAATACCAAACTTAATAATAGGAAGCTGTATCACCTGTGCCCATTGTAATGAATGATCCAGAGAAGGTAATTCAAAGGACTCTCATTTGCCCTTTCTCGGAAGACATGAACAAGGCAACATTAAATGAAATGAAAAGGCTAAAGGGAAATACCTCTCCCATACCATGCAGCACGTGAAATTCGCTGCCACAGGATAAGGCTGAGAACAAGAATTTAGCAATTCACAGAAGAGTCAGTTCCACATAACGAGAACATCTGTGATTGCATTTGATAGGACACATTTATAGAGGACATTTTTCTTCACGCTTGAGGACATATGGCAAGTGATAACTGCCTGAAGAAGAAGCTTCCCTTACAGACTATCTGGCCGCTGTCAGTGTCAAATCTGCTTCTTCAAAGCATTCAGCATTATTTTTGAATATATTTTGACTATGAATTATTCAGACATAGCAGTCTATTTATGTAGACTTAACAGTCCATTTGTCAAATCCAGAAACCTCCAAGGACAGTGATGAGAAATCTTGCTTTTTTATTCTATAATTTTCCCCTATTTTGAGAATCTTTTTGTTTTTGTCAAATACTGATGGGTTGATGGTGGTTTGGGGTTTTTTTGTGGTTTTTTTTTGAATTCACAAGCAATTTAAAGGGAGATGAAACATTTCTATGTTTGTGTCTTTGGAACCTCTCATGAATGAACGTCAACATCCAGTGTTTCCAGAATAAATTGAAACTATTTATTTAAAATAGAACCTCTTTTCTTGATCAGTATCTCACCAATGGTTTTAAATTGTAACATATGTCCTATTCAGCAGACATTATATGATATAATACTTTTCACTGGAAGAAAAGTCAAAACCACCTTTCACAGCAAATGTCTAAAGGCAGCACACTCTTTAACTGCCAGCTTGCCACCAGATATTTGCTGTCATTTATCTAAAATACTACTGAATGTTGTCACCAGTGCTACAAATGACTAGTAATAAAACAAACACTATTATCTTAGTTAGAAGCTGCTCAACCTGCCTAGTCTGATATGATGAAAATGCATTTTATTTAGAATTTATCCTTTAGCTACATGGCTCATTGTATCTGTGCAATAAGGGGACTTGTATAAGCAGAATACATTTCTTTTGAACCACAACAGCTTATCACACACTAATGTTAGTTCAATATAAAATCACTCACCATTATCAAATTGTGCCATATACATTTGTGCATATAGTTTTCTTTATCTGGTAAACCTGTAACTGCAGCTATCAGTGCCTACTGATAGTCTTATTCTTAAAAAAAATACAAAAACAGTTGCTCTATGGGTTTAAATTAGTCTTGATTCAGCAATTCCAGCTGGGCTGGAAGTAATCTGAATAATAAGTTTCTCTTATTAGAATATCTCAGTATTCTGGTAGGCTGCAAAATGCATACCTGTGTACAACTCGGGTTAGATATAAGTCACATAAATATTACCAAAACATCACTTTATTGTTGTCATCAGATTTTAAAAAGAAAACAAACAATAAAACCAACCACAAACCCACAAACAAATGAGAGAGCAGAAATAGCTTTATGTGTCTGGGATTTTTATCTAGTTCTAGATTATCAGGATTTTATGCCTCATATTGATCAAAACTTGCTAGAATCAGAACAGTTCATGTCTCTGTTATAGCCTCTGTTTCGCCAGCTGCTGGGGCAGAGGGCTACATAGTCTGGTGAAAAATTTCTCCTTCACTGGACCAGAAGTTGCATGCAGACAGCCTGTAGCAAGCACAACCAGTGTCATTTCTGTGTGACTGCTACAGCCCCCAGTGAAGTCACCTGAGCATTTGGAAATAAAGACTCAGTTGACTTAGAGATGGCACTGAAACTATAAAAGAATTTTCAAAAGCCCACAAACTAATAATTTAAAGGTACTCAGGGGAAAAAAAGTTGTTCATTTTATAGGATCATTAGAGGTGATCAGATTTTTTTAGTGACAGAATCTACCAGTCTGTTCCAAAAAAACAAACAGCTTGCCTTATCAAGTTCTTCCTGTGGGGTTTTGGTTTTTGGTTTTGTTTTCTTTTTTTCTGCAGTGAATAATCAGCATAGTAATTCAATTCACTGAAGCAAAGCTGAGTAAGTGCAGCAAGAATGATGGAACTACAAAGTTTCTGCGGGGCTACGTAGGCATCAGCAGGCTGAGTACCGCTTCACTGCTGAGAGAATAAAGTCAGAGGGAAGCAGCTGGAAAGGATGATAAGCTGGGAGAAGGCTGGGACAACCTGATATTTTGCTCCTTCATGTTGCCTGGTCTCACCCTCATGTATGAATTGTTCTGTATTTTCTTTAATTGACAGTAAAATTGACTGAATTTTTAAAATGTTAATTATACTGATATTTAATTTTTCAGTCTAAATAGATGATGCAAAATATTTGGAGCAATAAGGATACAGAATTAACCTACAGTGCTAATACCACCCAAAAGAAGAATAAGTTATTTTTAAGATACTGAACAGGACTTCATGGGACTGAACAGGACATTACATGTATATTATCAGTATCTCTGGCTACTGCTAGACTTCTATGTGTGTGCATATTTTTGGATCTATGTATGCAAGAGTATATAAAACTCTATACACATAAACTGTGTGAAATCACTGGAAAAGTCAGATGTTTAATTTTATAAGAGGGAGACATTCTGCCTGTGAAAATCTGAATTTTCATTCTAACCTGTCATGAACAGTCAAGGATAATTATCTGATGCTAAAGTGACTCCAGTGGGAAAATAAAAGTGAGGATCTTTCTCTTTGGTTGCAAAAATATCCAGAATGGTGGATATATTTCCATTTCCTGCTGGCTGAAAAGGTTCTTACCTCTGACCATTTAGCTCTGCTACTATGGAGTAATTTGATGCCCTGTCAGTTAAGGTATTCCACATGTTTGTGAGGCTGCAACATGAATTACACAAGGAAAATACACAAGAAAAATAATCTTGGCTAAAAATACACAGCAAGTGCTTTATTGTTGTTGTTGTTTTATGAATATTACTAACCCAAATTATTCCAGAATTCTGGTTTGTACATAAATCAGGAGCTGAATGAAGGGAGCAGTAAGGTTCCTTCCGGCAGCAGGAATGAGCAGGCACAGAGGGATTCACTGAGGCCAGATCCATCCCGTGTATGGGCAGGTAGAGTTAATATACACAGAACTGAACCAAATAGATTGAAATGACTTTGAAAGCTCAGCGAGCAGCTGGGAAGCTGCCTTGTCTCAGGAGAGGGATCTGGCTGTGCTGTGAAAGGTTTCTGGTCTGCAGGGTGACCTCTGAACTGAAACCTGAAGGGAAGAAGTCAGAGGACAGTGGCTGTTTATGACACGCAACTTTGCTGTGCTTGTGTGACCTGTCCTAGCTGCTTGTCCATGAGCATGATTTAACTTGACTTGTTCACTGTTCAGAAGTGAACTTTGGGTCACATCCCCTTAATTTTTCTCAGTGGATATGTGCAGCAATAGATGTACATGGGAATCTATGGTCCTCCTTCTCCCCTGTCATGGTCAGGGCAGGCAGAAGGCAGCATGGGCAGTAGCAGTGCATAGCTGAGGGAGGGAGGTGGCAAAGCCACCTGGGGAGCGAGTGACAGGCACCTTGTCTCTGCCAAGGGCTGACACTTCCTGTGCCCTTTCTCATCACCACCCACTTGCCTTTCAGCTACTCAGGGTTGCTCCAGTACTTCCAGTATCATTCAAAGCCATATTCAGTGAAAGCAGGTATTCTGCTTGGTTTTGCCCATTATATGCTGGCTTTTAAGAAGACATAAGTTTATATCAGTTTACAATGTGGTAGCTCCATTAATCTCAGATTGCTTGCCTGTGATTTGGAACAAGTGAAAACAGGTTGGGGACTGAGTTTGTAAAAGCTCAGATATCTCCACAAAAAGCAACCTTACAAAGCAGAAACACTGCCCAGTGCCTCAGTGGGCAGCTCAGATTTAATTTCCCAATACAGGTCGCTTGTTTTCCCTGAAAAATCCTGATAAAAATAATCTTTTATGGAAGCATCAAGAAAGCTCATAGAGAAAACTATGTCATTATGTCACTTCTGATGAATCTGCACATTACCACGTTGCTACTTCCAATTTTACATGACTTGCAACCACTTCACTCTCATTCAGTCAGTAATGCTTCAGGATCAGCACATCAGCTGGGATCAACCGGCACAAAATCACTCACCTCAGTAAAATTATACCAGTCTGCATTCACCATCTGGCCTAAGGCAGTTATTATGTCTCTTATGTCAATAGTTACAATTTTAGTTCAGTTGGTTTTACTTATCTGTGACATACCAGCTGCTAGACACCACAGCTTGTATAATTTTTTATTCTTACTGCATATGGTGAAGTGCCTGGATATTTTCAGTACAGTTTGACAAGCTTTGGAAGTGCCAAATGGTCCAGCCTTACAGACGGGTAAACACCGTTCCGCTAGCCTCCCCAGAAAAAGTATATTTGGTCATACTTAGCTACAGAGGTTTACTTTGGATTTGTTTACTGTGTGCTACAGTAACCTGGATTTGAACTGTTCTGCTTCACTGTAAGTTTTGTACATGACTGCACAGCTATACGGAGTCTATAACCTTTTACAAGGTGAAAGTCAGCTTCTGGAGAGAGCTTCCCCGCCACCACTGGAGACAAGCTTGTCAGTCCTAGTTCCAGATTACTCCATCAGAGAAGATTTGAATCAAGTTCCTGGCTCTCACTGTCCAACTAATGCTAGCATTTAAAACTACACTTTTTATGGCATATGAAAAAAACCTGCCAAGCATATTGCCATACCTTTTAGAATGATAATGAAAACATGCTTAAAACACAGCTGTACTGTTTAATTGCAAGCAGCATTCATCTTACTTCCCGGGAAATGTCTGGGATTCAGGACCATCTGCATCTGGGGCCTCCTTGGACAGGTCTACACTGAGGAAAGATAAGACCAAGGAACAATCCCTGTGTCGGAGGCCAACTTGTCCAGGGTTTTGAAATGGTCAAAGTACCTAAAGGTGGGAACATATGGAAGCCTTTCAGATGGTGTTTTGTCACATCAGCCTGAAAGTGTGTGTTGCACTCTCTGGGGCAGGGTGAAAATATAGGTGGATGTTTGATGGTTTATCCAAGGAAAAGGTGTTGAAGAGACTCCCTACATAAATACAATCTCATCCTCTCATTCAGGTTAACTCAGCTTTGGGACATAAGAAGGACTTCGCTATTTCATCTCTTTGCCATCATTTCCATAATGGGCTGTCATCTTTGAATTTGTAGGTGGAATAGGTACTTTTGGCTTATTTTTACTGTTTCATTGCAATATAAGAGATGGGATAAAACTGACAAATCAATCCCAAGAAATGGCCAAAAATCAGCTGTGTACAACTGTGCTAGTGTCAGCAAATCCACAGGAGGATGTAAAAAATAAATGTGTGAATAATAAGAGAAATAAGGGAAATATTTTCATTAAGGTAATTTCCCTCAAAGCAATATAACAAATGATATTTTGTTTAGACCACAATTTAAAGAAATTATTTATTGATTCCTAGGAGAGCTCTGTGACTTTAAAATAAACACAATAAGGTCTGAGTCTGTGCCCAGGGAGTTAATGGTAAAGCAAAGTCATTCAGCCTGGCTCTCACTGACATTATAAGCATTTTGTATTGTCCTGCCAGTTTCAAGTAGCCAGACTTCTGCCAGGCCTAAGAACTAGATATTGTACTTTTGCACATTTGGATGAAGTCCAAAAAGTATCCCAATACCAAGTACATTTTAATCAGCTTAAGGCAGCTTTACATGATGAGAACAGTGGAAAGGCTCATTAAAGTAAATGACTATGAGTTACAACAGCTCCGGAGATGCACACTCTGGCCCTAAAGTCATAACAGCACCGTGCCGTTCTTACAGATTCCAATTCTTGTTATTTAGCTACTTTACAAGATCAGAGATAGCCTTGGGTACCAATACTATTGTGGCAGATTCAGATGTGGTGTTCGTGACAGTTTCAGAGAGCAAAGAATTTCACTTTTGTTACAGAATGTATTAACATCCGTAAACAAAGGCTTGGGATTTGGAACACACCTGATAAGAGAGTTTCTTTTTCCAGATTTGTGGGGTTTTGCCTGCACATTAAAGAAGTACCAGGGAGTTTTCCAGGCATAGAGTCATGTTCACCCGAACTGGCAAATTTTTAGAAGGGTCTCAGGTATGGTTCTGGTCTGGGCCAGCTGGTACCCAATGACCTCAGGCACAGTTCGGGAACCAGTATGGATCAAGGCCACCTGAAACAGCCAGCAGTTTGGATAGTGCTGGCCCATTTTGGAGCATCCCCTGAAAGCATCTGATGCTGTGGACATAGGCTGTTTCACACTAGTTTGATTTATATGTGTAGACACAGACAGCATGTACAAATCAAGACTTGCTCTCCCATGCATTATATCAGCAGGTCTTCTTCCCACTACCACTCCACATCTGCTTGATGTTACAGCTTGATGTCAGTACTTAGTGAAAGCCTACACACTTGCAGATTGAAAATAAGACTCCTTCCTCAAGGTATTTTGAAGAAAAGCATCATATTTTATTGTGAAGTGTGATAGAAATACACAGACCCACAATTCTATGCTAACACCATGCAAAGGTCTTCAAACTGAAAGGAAAATTATCAGTGCTACTTTGGAAATACCTTCCACAAGCAGTTCTGCACAAGGAAAAACATGAAGTAATAACATGCTACAAACTATTCTACTATTTTTATGAGTATGTAATAAATACTTTGAAATCATAACACCAAAACAGATTTGGTAAATAAGAAGAAACCTTTAAACATCATGGAGGATTGGAAAGATCCTACAAAATCTGTATCTTTTCACAAAGACTGAAAACTCGTCCATATGACATGGTGAATGGGTAGGGTAAGAAACCTTATAATCACAAAGAAAATAAAACAACTCTTTCAGCCTCTCTGAGACAGAAACAGAGCCAATTGCTCAGATATGTAAGCTGTGTTCAAGTGGCAGTGATTTACATTAGAAGTGTCTGTGTCTTACAGCTCCAAAAATAGTCATGAATTTAAAACTGAATTTAAAACTGAATTTAAGTGGTCATGTCATCTTCTGAATTATTAATTTTTTTCAGTACTCCTCCCTTCTCTGCACAGATGCAAAACCAGACAGTTGCAGAGTGACTTTTGTATATGTAGATTGAAATACAAAGATACATGCATGTTGAAAAATGTTGGGCTTCCATTTACTTACATAAATTCCAAAATGTTTCAATACACAGTATGAAGAACTGCTCTTCTAGACCTGGAAATTGAAACTGTCTTTAATACAGTAATCATCTGCCTAGACTCTACAGACTTCTGGAGATCTTCATTGAAAAAACAAAAATAAACTGACAATATAACAAAGAGAATAGAGAAGACCCTGATTAGTATAAGAACACCTCAAAGTCTGGAAAATGTTTCCTAGTTGCTTCAGCAGGCTCAGGGAGTCTCACGAAGCTTAACAGAGTTTCTATTCTAACCTAGAGACTGACAGAAAAGTTTTGATAAAAAAGGGAATTTTTTGGTAAGTAATTCTTTCCGAGATTTTCTATGTTATTTTGTGGAATTTATTCTGAATTTTAATACTGTTTTAATGCTGAAATTTATTCTTATGAGAACTTACAGCAGTAATGGGAGCAGGTTACACTGTGGAGTGCAGACAGAGCCCTGCTCTTAATTACCCCTCCAGCTACGTTATCCTGTTGCAATGTCCCAGCTAACAGATACGCTGAGAGAGACACACAAAATTATTTCCAGGACATCATGGACCTAATCCATTTAGTCTGCTCTTGGAGGTGACTTGGTACATCCACAGAGAGCTTAATTGGTAGTATATATATATATGTTTCAAATATATATATAAGCATTGACACAATTACACAAATATGAAGAGACAACCTGGCAGAAGACTGTGTACATGTCTGTACCTTCTTGGTATGCTACCTTAAATGTCTTTTAACACTTCTGTCAAGGTGTACAAACACCAAAATTTGAGGAGTGGGGGGAATTTTTAAAGTCTATTTGTATGTGATTCAAAGCCTTTCATGGGCTCTGTATTGAGCCTTTAAGGAATTCACATGCAGTCACATCATCTCAATACTCCTTTAGTGTTTAATGCTAAGGCAGTAAGACATAATAGTTAGCTGTAAGGGGCATCCCTTTGCCAAAAGTCATTAACTATCTTAAGGGTGGTCTCTTCATAAATTGGTTTCAGAGAATTTTTCAAGAGTCACCGACAAATAAAGACAGACGCACCCTAAGTAAGAAAGGGGTCTGAATGAAAAGCCAAAATGTTATTAACGGTGAAGGGGAACTCTGTCTCCTCACATCACACACAGCTATCTCAGTGCACCTCTGGCTTGCCTCATATCAGGCCAATGACAGCAAACAGATAGCAATCTCCTGAAAATGTTAACATGCCCAAGAGGAGCAGCCTGTTTGTCAGTGCAGCCGCAGCACAGCAGGCGAGTATATTAGTCCAGGTTTAGGTTCAGGGGTGCAAGCACTCAGTGCTGCAGCCACAGATCCTTGCTGAAGGTGAGTGTAGTGAAAGAAAGGCTGACTGTTTTTAGAGGAGCAGTGTGGGGTGTGGCTGAATCATTGCCACTCACCCAACAAATGGAGAGAGGCAGTAGTGCAGCTCCTGAGCCTCTGGGCTTGCCTGGCCCTTCAAAGCCCTCTCCTAGCATTTTCCCTGGGACCTCAGCCATGGCCTCTCACCTGCTTGGGACTGAGCCTTCCCACAGTGCAAACCACGGCAGGGGGAAAGGTGGCCTGAGGCATCTGCATGCTCCTCCTGTAGTCCTAAAAGCATTATCCTGGCAAAGTCCATTCATACCTAACCAACATTAAAAGTGACTATCAGATTGTAAGACTTATCCTTCCCTTGAAGGTACTTGCTCTTAGAGGAGCAAATCTGTAGCAGACACAAAGGTTGCAAAAAGAGTTTACTGGCTTGTAACTAAAATATAAACACCCTTGCTGAAGGAAGAATGTCATAAAGAAGAATGTCATAAACCAGGCAGAAGGGATGTTTTGCTAAAGCGGTGAAGTATAGCACAAAAACATAAGCCAGCTGAACTGTTGTGAAGATTTAGCTCTATCTTACTCTACCTACTCAGAAAGTCCTCACCTAGCAATATGACTATAGTAAGTGACTGGCACTTCAAAACCTGTTTAATCATTGAGAGTCCAGAGGAAAAAAAAAAAAAAAAGAAAAGAAAAAAAAAGGTGTTTCTGGGGCAGTCAGTACAATTTGCTGAGGATTTTCCATAGGAAAGAAAGGACAAAAAAGAATCATGGAACTGATAGTTTCGATGGGGAATTGTAGAGACCAAATTTCTTTCTACTTACATGTTTTGAAGTTAATTTTTCTATATGCCATTACATGTGATACAGCCATCAGCCATCTATGCATTCTCCTGGCAGAAATAAATGTGACATGTTTCCACAAAGGTAAGTACAGTCAGTCCCATTCTGCACTGAAAAGATTTCCCAGAGGACACTAGTGACTTTTTGAACTATCCAGCATTTTTTCCAGCTGTCACAATATCCATAAGCAAACGTCAGTTGCTCATTTTTCAGCACAAGTTTCATTTACTTCGTTTGCATTTAATAGAAAGACATGGGAAAAAAAGCACTTCACAAAAGAAATTAAAATATTTAGAATATATAAAAAAAAGAAACTGCATCTGTCTTTGATTTGATCTGAGAGTTTATTTCCATATTTGCTGTCCTCCATCTGAGAATAAGAAAGAAAGGAAGAAAATAAATTGTATTTAGTTAATACATCATGTCCTTGTTATACATAGAATGATTTAGACTTAGTGGTGTTGAGCAGTTTGGAAGCATATCAGTAATTTTATATGGGATTTTGAGGTAATGCTATACTATGAAGCATGTGTATTTGCTGGCTTTGATTTGTGATTTCAAACACCTTTGCAGTAAGCTTCCCATTCTCAACACATGATGCAATCACTAAGCCATATATGCAAGAGATCATGGTCTCCAATTATCTTCCCCCACTTTAAATGCAAAATAGTCAAGTCATTCTATCAAGACTGGCTTTGCATTAATGTCAAAATCATGTTTCTAAATAATAGTAATTTTTTTTATTATCAAGTTCTATTATTTGCTGAATGAATCACTACAAATACAACTGGTAGTAAATTCACTCCTGTTGCAAAGCATTTGTGGAATCATACCCTTTTCTACAAACACATTTCATTTCTGTAAGCAATAGCAAATGTTTTCGCTGAGTATATTTCAACTTTTTCTCTTTTTTTTTTTTCTGCCACACAGAGCTTCTGATTGAAAGTTGGAGGCAGGTGAATAATGATTAGCGCACTCCAAGTGTTTGAAATGCAATACAGGCTCTGTGGTGATTCATTAAGTTAGGTAAGAATTCATTAAGGTTTTCCCAAATTTCAGGAAGCTTTCCTAGTTACTATAAATGATAAATATTGTTATGAAAATAAATTAAAACTAAATCACTGCTTTAAATCCTCAGAATATTCCCAGATCTCTCACAGTAATGAGTCAAGATTAAATGCTTCTACAGTGTAGCAGATTCAGAATGTCTCAACTTCGGGCACGAAATACCTGTTTCCTGTCTCCTATTAGGCTTTGCCTAGAGTGGGATTTCAGACCTTGCTAAACAGCCCTTGCACCCTGCTGTAGCACACCCCAAAAGGTTGGATTAAAATGGTGTCATTTCCATTTGAGAAAACCTGGTGCAGTTTTCTTGTTCTGAAAAAACTGTCCTCCTTGGAGATATGGATTACCTTGCTACTAGAGATCATTGCTGGTGGCCAAAACTTTATATAAATAAGGATGATTTAATAAGGCAAGCATGGGCAATAAAGTTGACAGTTCTGATGGCCTTTAAAGTCCTAGGCCATGGGGATGTTGGCGCTGTGTCACGTCATAGATATCTCACATGGCATCCACGCAGAGCAAGCCCCACAGGAAATCTTTCTATTATTTGATTTTCTAACTGCATTTCCTCCTGCCTCACAGGGATGAGCTGCCCTTTCCTCTCAAATCATCCAGCCAAAAGCACGGTCAAGCCCAGTTTGTCATGAAGGGTCTCCACCTGTTCTCAGCATTTGAGTTGAAGGGCATCTTACAAAGCAAATTTATGTGACCAGAAATTTTTCCCCTTTTTTCCTGCATAATAGACTGCCCTAAAATGAACATTGCTGCTTTTAGCAAGACAGGTAATGTCTCTGATGTCCTGTGGCATTGCTAAGTGCAGTCACTGCATCGTTAGGCCCTGTGCAGAGAAGGCAGCTAATAGTTCACTACAAATGGGTCAGGATTTCTCCCCTCTTCCATACCCAAATGCCATGGGCAGCAGGAAGAGCGTGTAACAGCTCCCACGTGGGGCCATAATGAATCAGGAGAGCTCGGGAACAGTGTCAAAGCAGCGTTCAGGGCTGACAGTCAGCTTTTGGGAGGACCAAAGAAAAGGAAGGTTTCCCCGTCTAGGGACTGAAAAGGAGAGAGAGAAAGGGTTGCCATGGAGGCAAACAAGGATGATTTGCCTACAGTGTGTTCAAAAAAAAGCTACACTAAAACTTATATAATGGGGAATGAAAGAACTGTCACTGATTTAAACATTCAAATTAACACTTTTTACAATTTTGGTCACGAGGCATTTTCTGTGACTGGAGATGGTAAACAGTGGCTCTCACAGAAGATGATTTCTTAGTTTGTGAGCTGAGGCTCCTGAGAGGTTTAAAATCCATAGTTTTTTCCTTTCTTATTCTTCTTCTGAGGCTGGGGAAAACATGTCGTGTAAAATCCTTAAATGCAAAGGTCTTAAGTGCATGGACAGGGTCACACACATGAAAGTGGTCAGTGGCTGTAAATGTCTCCAGCTTACTGTAAGCGGGCAAGTAATTTTTCATTTTTGAAGGAAAGCAATTGAAGTGTTTAAGAATATTTCCAGACAGACTCCTTGACAGCAGCTGCCAGAAGCTTGAGGCAGAATCCTGCCCTTCACCTCCACTTCTTATTGGACTGGACGGTGTTTGGAAGCTGACAGGTCAAATGGGAAGACAGTTTCAAAGAAAATTGTCCCAGATCACAGAAAGGAAAGAACAAAGATGGAACAATCGATAAGAAAACAGTATGATCTTGATCCTAATAGCTTTAAGCATGGCATGAGACTTCCTTACCCACTACAAGAAAACCATCTATTTCATGGGCTTTTGTGGACAGTTTGTCATGGTGGTGTGTACCTGAACAAAAACCCAGCTATTTCCAAGAGCAAGATCATGGGACATTTGACGGATTGGTTAAAGATAAAGTATTATCTGGTAGAAGATTAAGAAGGAGAAGCTCATTCCCTCAAAATCAGATAATACAGATGTGAGAGGGTTTGTAAGCTGGAAGCAAAAAATGGGATTTACTGGAAATGTTCAATTGATTTGGAAGCTAGATGAGATTTCAACAGCCGCTTATATTGAAGTGAACAAAACCTTCTTTAGCAGAGCCCTGTTTTTGCAGGGGTACCAACTTTTTTATCAAGAGCTATGACATTGGTTGACAAAGTGAATACATCCTGTAGACATTGGAATATTGCTTAGCTGGTAAAGAAACGAAAAAAAGATTAGATGTAGCAGCAAAAATCCACTGTGTTGTAAATTCTGAAGTCAGTGTGGTCAATTATCTGAGACTGGAAACATTCCAATAATTGTACAGTAGCAAGCTTCCAACTAAAAATATAAAGAGCATTCCCTATAAAACAGCAGTAAAATCTGTATCAATTAAAGATGCACTGTAGATGTTAGCCAAGAGACAAACTGAAATGCTTCATTTCTTTATCTTCAGAAGTGCTGAAGAGTTTACAGCATTGCAGATGAATCTTACTAAAAAAGCTACAGCTGCAGAAGAATTACTTTTTCCTTCAGAAACACTGACAGAAGAACAAGGTAGGGGCAAAACCGACAGCGATTTTCTAGCAGTACATATAGGGGTTTCAGTCTGAATAATGCTGCTAACTGAAAGAGCGCTTTGTCAGGGTGACTGACTCCCTGTGTCTCTGTTATTAAAGAAGCACTGCAGGAAAACAATTAAGAAAATAAATGATATAGAGAAGCAAACTGTCATCGTGGATATTCTGTCTGAAATAGTTACAGCAATAAAGAAGATCTATCTGACTTTAATTGCACCAAAATTCATCTTTTAACAGAAGGGTATGTTGGAGCTTCTTAACTGCGCTGAAGCTTAGACTTCAAGCCACTTGGCAATCATCTTGGACACTCAAAGCCAGACATCCCCCACCTTACATCTTCAGTTTATAAAAATGGCACACAAAATTGATCTTAATTCTCAATAATTAATTATGTCATTAACTAGATAAAAGAAACTCATGACTGAGAATATCTGTCTCTGTTTATTTCTGTTCTCTAGATATGTGAGGAAAATCTGAACTCTGCTGTGCTTTTGAGGCTCCCATTACTTTCTCTAAAAGCCATATTGTGGAACTGCTGCTTTCGTTGTCCTTATTTTGTTCAGGCTTTCTTGGATTTTTAGATTCAAACCCTCATTGTTGTAGGTAACTCTGATGCAAAATACAAAGTCACCACATAATGCAACATCAATGCTGCAGAGAAGCAGAAGTGCTTTAGTACCCAACTATTTGTGTCAAGGACGTCTTTAGGATGAACAGCACAGAGACTCTGAGGAGCTTTGGCAAAATGATGAATGAACTGACATAAAAGAAGCTGCTTAAGAAGTTTGGCTGTGACATGGTAAAAGAGGACACTTCTATAATGCCCTGAATTGAAGCATAAAATGTACTCTGAAAAGAGAGAAAGAAAATTGAAAGGAAAGTATCACCTAATACACAAAGGGAATGCACAGAAAGCGAAGGAGATTGAGTGGACCAGTCAAAAGGACAGACATCAGAAGGAGGGGTAGAAATACAGCAGTCAAACACAGCTGTTTTTTAGAAAGGAGTATTAGGATGAAGCATTTGCAACATATTCTTATTTAATGCATAACTCAAGAGAAAGACAACACAGATGAAAAGTCTCCTTTTGGAAAGGGCGAAAGAAATAGCAATTTTGGACAAACGTCAAAGGGTGTAATTGCTCTGTTTATACTGAATGAAAAATGTTCTAGAAAGGAGCCAATTTACATAATGTGGAGGCATTTAGTTTGATTTATGGCCCTATTTTAAAGGCAGTGGAGTGAAAAAAATTGTCATTAAAACCACTGCTTTTTATCAGAGGAATAACTGCTGTTGGAAATGAAACTTGAAGGAACATTGGAAGCTTAGAGACTGGGGAGAACCTGCAGGTGGCCATGTGCAGTTTCACAGTTAGATGGGACACTGCAATGACATCTTTTCCCTATTCTCTTCATGGGGATCAAGAGGAAAGCACCTTGCAGCCAGAGTCAGAACACATGAGGCACTGAAGGTAACACACTTCTCCCATTGCTCTAATGTGTGGTGTGGGGATGAGGGTATACCCTCTATCTTCAGCACAAAGTAGCAGCCGTCTGCCCTGCTGCCTCCCCCTGAGTGGCCCACCTGCCTGTGCTCTAGTTCATCTGTGGGATCTCACTTGGCCACTTTGACTCCCAATCCAAGGGCCATGGGATGGAGAAGACAAGGCAGTGCTAAGGTGAGAAGAGGGAATACACTGTCATGCATTTTGTTAGGTGTTGGAGGCTTTCATACCTCTCAGGGAGCATCATTTCCTTCTCTAGTCTTTTTGGCACTCCTCCTCTGTTACAGGGCTTTTGGAGGCAGTGTCCAACTGCACTGCCAACCTTAGGGCTCATGGTGATCTCCTTATGGTTTCCCAACATACCCTCAGCACAGGAGGCAGCTGTTTCCTTGTTCACGAGTTGCCTCTTGTGGAGTACCTGGCAGCTCCAAAACACACTGAGAATTGGCATGGGTTGCTGAAAGATCCTGCCCTCTATTTTGTAGCACAAGGCAAGCTCTGATGCAATGTACACTACCTCTCTGGGCCAGATCCTTCATCCCACTGCAGCGCCTGGTGTATAAGGAGGGTCTGTCCCATCCTCCTGCAGCATGCAGCTTAACTGCTGAAGTCTCTTCAGGTCCATTAGCCTTCTTTGGCCATGACTGGGAGCTTATCTGGATTTTAAAAGTACTGCCTGCCTGTGAACTCGGAGCGTACAATCAGGAATGATTTCTTGCTGGGTGTCTTTAAGCTGTTGAGCCTAAAGCTGTAAGCCAGCTTTCCTGCTGGAAGCAAAGGCACTTTTATTGCCAGGCTACCTCTGGCCTGTGCTTTGCTCTTGCAAAGTGACTGCTTTTCCCTGGAAGCTGCTACCCCATCCCTTGTGTTGTCATTGCTTTCTGTGCAGTCCAGAAGCAAGGTGGCATTAGCTCTTTGCAGATGGAATGTGCCTTTTCCAGCTGACTCTGAGCTGCCTGCAAGATGGTCTCCTCCCTGAGCAGAGCCAGTCTGCAGTGTTGCTCACCTTCCAGTTGAGGTGGAATTGGTTGCGTGCTTATTTTGGTTTGAATGAAAAAATCTGATCATTTGATTTGCTGATGAATGCTATTCAGTACAGGCTTTTAATGGGGTAGATTTTTGCTTTGTTCTGCAAGATGCTGAGCACTCCCAAATCTCACTGATCTAAATGAGAGATCATAATCCCCTGCGTGACAAGGGAATCATTTTGACCATGTTAAATATGCCCCTGCTCACTGCAGAGGGATTGGACTAGGTGACCTTATAGATCCCTTCCATCCCAAAGTATTCTGTGATTCTATGTTCTGTTGACGGTGTCTGAGAAGTGCGTGAAAGCTAGAGCTAAGCATTCTTCTGTTGAAGCTTAACATACTGTCTGAAAATGAGGGGATTAGTTTTCCTCAGCTAAGTAATTTCTGCCAAACCACTACTTATGAAAGAAAGCTATTCATGATTTTTTAATTTTTTTTTGTGAGAGGTAAAAAAAAAATAGAAGACTTCTGTGAAAATTTCCACAGATAATGTTTTACTGTTTACCTTAAAAAAAAAAATAAATTAAAAAAAAAAGCTAAAGCCTCTACCTGTCACAGTGTCAAGAGTTGCTGCTAACTGGGATTAAGTCAGTTGATAGTGCATATAAAATGAACATCAGATAACTTAATTGTTGACTAATCTCAATTCACACATTCCTAAGGAAAAATGTACTATAGAGCCTGCTGTGAATTTTATCCTGTTTGGTTAATGAAAAAGGAAAGATTCCTCCCCCAAATACTCAGGCTGTTCATTTTGTAGAATGTCCTGTGGAATACACTTCTCTGCAAAACTGAGGAAAGAGGAAATGCACATTTGATACAAAAGGCAGTTGAGCTTCCTTCATAAATATTTCAGGTTTTTAAAGGTAGAAAAAGATTTACCTTCACACACACAATCTAGCTCATTAACCTTGTCTCCACACTTGTTGTCTGAGCACTGTTTAAATAATTTAAACTCATTAAGGACTACAATGCCATCACTTACAGGGAGCAGCATCTTACATTGCAAGAAGTCTTACCGATCTCACTTGTGATATAAGGTATTGACCAACATCAGTAGAGACAGTGCAGTGAGATCCCAGGTGCAGTGGTAGCCATAGCAGAAAGAGTAATAAAATATGAAGGTCGTATTATGTCAGCATGAAAGGTCTTATTGTTCCCAGTCCAAACCTCTTTAGTCCTGAAAACATTTCTGTCACACATTTGATGTGGGATACTCAGGCTATTTCAGAGTACCTATGACTCAGCTGTAAATCTTCATAAACACAAATCATTGCCACTATGGGCACAAGCAAATTCAGCATGTCAAAGGAGAAATAAATAGCTATTAAGAAGCATACTTCTCATTTCACATGTCAACTCAAATACTGTCTCACATCCGTCAGATCTATACACTTTAAAGCCTATCCAGAGAGATTATGACTGCACTTGTAAATAGGAGCAGAATCACTCAGTCAGCTGAAGTGGAGCTGCTGAAACACAGAGAAAACGATTTCACTGGGCACAAAACCTGGCAAAGAGAGTCATGATGCTTACGACAGCATGAGAGCTTTGACAGAGAGTGGATTTTGTGGATTACAGGTGGTTGATGGGTTTTTTTTAAGGAGAAGAATCTTTATTTCCAGAGTGGTTAAGCATTTTATTTATGTCTTCATTCTGTTCACTGTATAACAGCACTTCACTCCTATTTCTTTCTTTGTATCCCTCAGACGTTGCTGCTCCGAGCAAGTATTTCTGACAAAAGTAACACAGGAAGCTTGAGAAGTGCCTTGCAGGGAGATGAGTTAGATTTCAACTGTCTCTCAGTCCATCCTCATTGTCTGTTACTCTCTTTAGTGAAAGAGAAGTGAGTTGCCACATACTTCACAGTGCTTTGCTCCAACGGCCATGAAATTTCTGGATGATTACACTGATAAAGTGTTGCTTATCTGGCTGAAGATGGTATTTCTATAAACCATCAGTAAATATCAGCAATCTCAGAGTTAAACATTTCTCTTCCTTTGACTCATAAGAATTGCATTTATAAAGTAAGTTACTTAGCTTTCAGGGTACAGCCCATTAGCAAACAAATCTTCTTTATTTATAGGCTGTGACTCCTGAACCTAAAAGGAAGAGTCAGACCATTTTAGACCAAAAAACTCCAAGAATTACATAAAGGAACATATATCATATCCTGCATCTCTTCCCATGCTGCATGGGTGGAGCCTGTGGCATTAATCTAAAAATCAGAAGTCCTTCCCTCTATTTCTAATAAAGAGTGGATTTGGGGGAGATGAGGAAAGGGGTATCTTTTTTGAATCCTGATCTCTATTACAGAAAAGGTGGTAGTTCTTCAACCCTGACAGGTATCTGCAGAGGGTTTATCAGTGTGCCAATTCCTCTTGATTAGGGCCATTTGGGTCAACTCCAGTGAAAATATTAATGACTCTATTGAACCAGCTACAGGAAGGATAAGATAAGGGAAATTATTATTGATGGACTGATTGGAGCAATGGCTACTGCATTTGGGGAAAGTGCAGAACCAAAGGTGTTAACAGAAGGTGCTAGGCTTAAGAACATGAAGAAGATGAAAAGCAAGGGTGAGAAACCTAAGGATGGTCAGCTGCAGTGCTGCAGGGGTGCTGTGCGCACTGGTCCTAGTAGTGAAATGGGAGACCTGCCCCATCAACATGCGCTTACTTTCCTCATCCTCCTGATGAGAGGATGAGGACTCCTTCACTGTGCAGCAGGTGAACAAAACAAACTACAGAAGCATCTTAATTTTCTGTCATCACACAGTGCTTTTCATTCAAGGCCACAGGACTGAAATCCTGACTGTGCTGAAGTCAACGTGTATTTTGCTGTTGGTTTCCAGTGGTCCAGGTTCTCACCAGCCATGCTTATTTCCAAAATTTAGCAATTGCTACCAACCGTTTCCAGTGGGAGAAGGTGAAGAGCTCCATTTTTCAGAGGTGAAGAGGTTACAGGCGAGAAAGACTCTTCAGAAGTGCTGTGCCTCCATCACTGCTGAACTTGGTGGCATGTAGGGGTCCTGTAGCTACCACTGGGACCTGCATCCATTCTCAAGGCTCAGTTGGGTGGACCCAGCCCCTCAGGAATCCTGTAGTTCTATGAACCTAATTTCCTGAAATTATACATTTCAGACTACAGTTTATAGGTTTGGAAACATTGACAAATATATACTGAAAATCTGAGCAAATTTCCTTCATATCTAAGAGCCTTTGAACTCCATGGACAAGTTAATACATAATTTATCAGAGTGGAAGATTTGTATTTTTTTCATTGTGGGTTAGTTTATCCTCATGAAACACTGAATGAGAACTGTTAATAACCATTCTGAGTGAAAGAACAGCTTTGGCAGTGAGGTGAAGTGCCTCCACCTGCTGTGTTAGCCCAGGTAAAAAGAGCACTTCAAATTGTGCATATACAGAGGTCACTGCCAGCTTTCACCTATCAGCTCCCTCACAGAGATTTCATAATAACATTTGCTAGCTTTTCTGGTTCTTTTGTTTCAAACTAGAGCTATTCAGATGGGAAGTGTAGGGTCTTTTTCTGCATTCAAGCAACTTGACACTTTTTAGTTTGCAGTTTAGGCAAGGTTTTCATGGCAGGAAAATGGCTGTAGTTAGACATTGGCAGAGAGTGTTCACAGTTCAGCTTACACAGCAAAAATGTAAATCCTCGCATTTGACTACTAAGATTTTAAAAAAGAACCATGAAGTCTGTACTGAGTTTTCAAATGTAACTAAAGTTTTACAACTGGATTGGGTCTGTCTGAAAATTGTTTTAGATACCGCTGTGGACATGATCTTATTTTACCTGCATTATATTTAACAAGCATTTCCATTATATATCATAGAAGGCATCCTAAACTATTACTGATGTAAAATGTATTCTCAGTACTACTGTTTGGTTTGTTTGTTTTTCATCTAGGGGACCAAATGTAGTTTTGGAATGTAAAGCATTTAATTATTTTTAGTTTTTCTTCTCCTAGCATTTTTCACATTAGCATGATAAATGTATTTCAGCACACCCAGAAAATCAGACTGGATTAGACTAAAAGTTTAAATTCATAGAAGATGAGTGAAGGATACTCTTGCTCTCAGTCTTTGATTCAGTTCCTAGAAAGGATGTGGGACAGCATAACTGGTGTGTTACAGATGTTGATGATTCAAGCTCCTTCAATGGCTCACTCCTGTGTGTCAAACACTTCATGAGAATTATTATTTTTCTGAGGGTGACTATTCTCCTTTACTTTTATTGACAGTATTTTTTGCAAAATAAATGCCTACTGAAGTTCTTGTCTTTCCTATCAGATTTGTTATGTGAAAACTAAGGAGTCAGATGTTTGTGTAGGCCACAAAATGTTCATATTGTGTAGGATTTTAACTCCTTTGTCTGAAAAGAAGTCAATAACTTAGCTCCGGAGGCATATCACCCAGGCCCAATACTGGTATTTGACTATGTGTCAGTCAAGAATTCCTGCTGTTGATTTAACAAAAGACACATGCAGCCATTTGGGGACAGTGAGTATTTGCAGCTGATAATGTGCCACTCATGAGTGTGCAAGATCATTTTTTGCCCTTCTAGTGTTATCTGTACTCCTAAGTGTTCCTTGTGGCAAGTGGTTTCTGACTGCCAGGGTTTACAGTGTCTTCTCCTCATTGTTCAAGCCTGACCTGTACAGGTTGGTTGATGCATCCATACTGTACAGCATTTGGTGCAGGCCTTCTCTGGGTCCCAACTCATGGCCCAATACTCACATGCTTTGTCATATGTTTTCTCAGTTCGTCGTGTCTGAAATACTTTAAGATCTGGGTTGCAGCCCACCAGATTGGTATTGTCACACTTGAACTCCAAGACCATGTAGGAAATACTTCGGGTTGTGGTGACCTAAGAACATTTGTAGAATACATAAAGATGTCAGATTCGTGCAAATAGTGTTGGGTGACTGTGTTGGATGAAAGGAATGATGAAGCCTTACTGACTCATTGATTTCTTATGGTGTGCCCTGGTTTTGTTTGGGAGGAAAATAATTGGTTCGGTTTTGGGGTCATGTTTTATACAGCATGGACAATTCATGATCCAGGATCTGGGAACGAACTGGAGAGATAAGCCTTTTAGGCTGTATAAACACACTTTGTAACTTCATTGTTTAGCCTGCTCACCTGTGACTTTTTGGGAGATACTGTGTACATGATGGTACAGCATCTACTCACAACTGGGACCTTCCTTGCCCTTTTTTTCCACCCCAGAGTTCAATGTAAGGGTCAGGGATAGTTTGAGAGGGAATTCAAACAGAAATAATCATAAATTACTTAGGGAGTTTACTTTATATTTGACATTTTCCATACCACCTGGGAGCCCTGTGTTGTGTAAGTAATAACGTTGTGGCTCCTGCCCTATAGCTGCTGAAAGGTGAAGCTTTTCTAGAAGTGATATACATCTACTGAGCATATGGGAGCACATTATTATCAAATAAGTTAAATTCATCTGGAAGCAGTCTTTGTGAGCACAAATTTACTGACAGATATTGACTGTTCTTTTGCATTTCTTAGAACAACATATCATACCCAAATTAGTGACAGAGGGAAAATAGAATTATGTTAATAAATAGATTCCATGGTGGATGAAAATCACCCCAAAGTAAGTAAATGTCCTATGTGCATGTGTCACAAGTAAAGGAATCAAAGCAAGGTGTCACAACTACAGCTCCATTTGAATAATTACATAAAATATTTTCTTGGTAGAGGATCCTCAAAGCATTTGTCAGATGTTTTTGTCTTTTACTTGAGGTTTCACTGAGATTCCAGGATGATATATTCACTTTGTACTTGAATTCCTGTCTCTTCTAATATTGCAATCTCACAGATAATAGGATTACTTCCATGAAATGCATAAAAAGTAATAGTTATACTTGTTGTGTTTTATCAGAAGCCACTTATTTGGGATTTCTATGAATAGGATATTTGCTGAAGCACATTTCTATGCTGAGAAAATGATTCAAAGTCATTTATTTTCCACCCACTTGTCTGTCTGCCCAGAAAACTAATAATTTGTTTATTCAGTTAAGTGAGATAGGACACCAACTTGCCAAAACTTCAAAATTACTATTGAGAACAGTCAATACATACACGAATACAGAAAGTGGTTTAGACTGACTTTGATTTCATTTTAGTTGTGGGTTTATGCATCTGTCTGAAAGATTTTTTCCCTGAGGCATTCACAGTGAGGCATCACAGACATTGTTAGGATGGTAGACTCCAGGGATCTCTTGTCACTCTTATTTCACATAACATCTAGTGTAGGAAGCTGTGGCCAAAGAAGAGCTGTATGTTAGTGGAATGAAATAACTGAATTGAGGTCTTGGTAAATTTTATCTATTAGTATATCCTCTACAATGCTTTTGCAATCTACTTTTCCTGTGAAGTTTTGGAACATATTTGTGAATTAATTCTTCATAGATGGAGTCAGAGTTGCACACCATGCCTTTCTTATTTACAAAGCGTGGTGAGCTTTCCTCTCCTGATTCAGGGATGGCTTTTCCAAGTGCAGGCATAGTTCTATATCTCAAGCTTGCATCTCTCTTCAGTTGCTATAAGTGCAGAATTAATTTTGTTGAACACTCTTATGTGCATTTTTGTGGTAAATCAAGATGGTAAGCCACTGAGTTCAGGGAAGTTATACTATTAGAAAACCAGTGTGATATCAGAATTGGCTTTCTGTCTCATTTCAAGCAAAACTGTGTTCCAAATAAGACAAAGCTTGACCAATTTCACACTTTCAGGTTCCTTTCTGGTGCAATATCTATTCTGGGGCTAAAAGCTCAGTTATTTCAGCCTTGTAATTCTATTTCAAAACCTTCACCTTCCCACTGACTTCATTGTATCTAATCTAATTGCTTGTGACAAATGGTTGAGTTTCACTTTTTTCCTTCATTAGTTCATCATACTTTAGATGCTCAGAGACATCAGAAGACTGTTTGGAATATCTGTCAATCTGCACGTTTCCAGAAGCTGTTTATACAAAGCACTCCTCTAAATACCTCCCCTTGGCCAGTTAGCCTTGCTTTCCTCTAATGGAGTCTGTCCTTCAGTTGAAGCCACAGAGCCTAAAGCAAGGATACAACTACCTATGTGGAGGGCTGCAGCAGAGATCCTGGTGTGAGGAGGTCCCACTCAGTCCCAGTCCCCGAGTGCTTGGTCTGAGCCCTACAACCATGCATGTTGCCTCACGGCCATGCCACATTTTCCTCATCATTTTTCTTTTCCTTCTTAGCATGATAGTGGAAACAAAGTTCTTGCTAGTGGAGAGGGGAGGGGAATTATGTAAGCCTCTGCTGTCCTCAAATCCCTCTCTCAGAGAACTTCTGAATTGGGTCTTACATGAAAGAGAGCACATACACACACAGGTAAAATAATTTCCTCCACCAGCCTGCTGGCAGCTTATCACCATACCATGACTACTGAACACCTTATTACTAGTTCAGTATAGGTATCTAAGTTTTGAATAACTATACACCTGGCTGTAAATTCCAACTTTTTGCTTTATTTTGTTTTTAATGTCTTCACTTCCTCAAGGTTTAAATTGCAGAAAGTAAAAAATCCCCGATAATTTCCTGTCACCTTGTGGTCTTCATTCACAGAATTACAGAATGGTAGGGGCTGCAAGGGACCTCTGGAGATCATTGAGTCCAGCCTCCCTGCCAGAGCAGGAACTCCTAGGGAATGCTACACAGGAACATGTCCAGGTGAGTTTTGAAAGTCTCTAGAGAAGGAGACTCCACAACCTCTCTGGGCAGCGTGTTCCAGTGTTCCTTCACCCTCACAGTGTTCTGTCACCCAACCTCATGTTGAGGTGGAACTTCCTGTGTTCCAGTTGTGCCTGTTGCCATTTGTCCGATCACTGAGCATCACTGAATAGAGACTGGCCCCATCGTCATGACACCTATTCTTCAGATATTTATAAACACTGATAAGATCCCCTCTCAACTTTCTCTTCTCCAGGATAAACAGCCCCAGGTCTCAGTGATGTACCAGCCCTGGTGATGTCACAGCAGGCAGAACACTGGTGGTGGCCCATTCCACAGGGCAGCTGGTGACACAGCCAGCCTCAGATGGTGACATACTAAGGGCTGTGCCGGGAAGAAGAGGGTATTCTGGCCCTTCCTTCTCAGTTGATGATTCTCCTGTGTGCCACAGCAAGACACCCAGAGAGGGATGGGACCAGAGCACAGCACATTCCTGTCCTCTCACTCCAGAGATAAGTATCCTGCCTGTAGCCCATCACAGTCACGCAGGAAGCTGGAAGCTCCTCACAGCCAGGGGCAGTGGGAGCTCCTCATACTTTTACTCTGGAGGGGTATGGGCCAGGCCCCACAGGAGCTCCTGGCACCATCACTAGTGATGCAGTGGCTTGGACACTTCTGGTGGCCCATGTCACTGGGTGTGGCTGACATGTTTGGCCTAGGAGGCATGTCTCCTGGTCATCAGGGAGACATGGGATGGACAGCCTTGGCAGAAGGTTGGGACAGCCCCAGGCAGGGAGTCAGAGGAGGGCTGAGGTAATGGAAGGTGGCTGATTTGGTTGTTCATTCTCCCCTTTTGGACATCTGCAGCCCTGAAGATGGACAGAAACATACCAAAGCATCCACTGCTCAGCCATAAAACACTGCACTGCTCTACAGGGACATGAATCCAAGGATAAGGAAGACAAACACAATCCCAGTCTATACTATACTTTGGACCTTCAGGCATCTGGAAGTTCCCCTCAGCCACAGACAAAGTGATCGATCCATCACCCACCATCTCCAAACCCCATCCACTAACTCTGAACCCTGTCATGGATCTTCAGGCATCAAGAAGCTCCCCACAGCTGTAAGCAAATGGACCTCTGCACCACCCTCCAACTCCAAACCCCGCTGTGCTCCTACAGGGAGTTGGAAGCTCCCCACAGCTGAGGACAATGGCAGCACTGCATCACCAAACACCTACGTATCCCATCACCTGCTCCATAACCACTCACAGGCCCACAGGCACCTAGAACCTCTCCACAGATAAGGACAAAAGTATTTCTGCACCACCTTCCATATCCACACCCCACCGTGCTCCTACAAGCAGCTGGAAGCTCATCACAGCCATGCACAAAGGAAGCACTGCACCACCAGTCATCTCTGCAACCCACCACCCTCCATCTCCATAACCCTTTACAGTCCTACATGTAGCTGGAATCTCTCTACAGCCGAGGACAAAGGAATCATTCATTAATGGACCCCACTGAAAGTAGCAGAGCTTTAGCTGCAAATTTCTTTGATGATTTTGCTGTCAGATCCTCTCATCTACATCATTACAATTAGGTACAGTCATCAAATACTTCCTTCAAGTGTTCAAAAAATGATAAAATGGTAGTTTCTTGCAAGCTGCATTTAAATAAGCTGCAAAGCAATCCAAAAGTCTGCTCACTTGCTTTGCATTAGTCAGTTTAGCCTTTTTTCAAGGGACAATATCTTAACTTTATTAATATGAGTCTTCTCATATCTTCTTCCCCTTCAAGAGCAGAGTGATGACTGAGCAGTTTACAGAAGGGACAAGGACAACGAGACATACACGGCACACTACAGGGGCTCTTAATTTTTTTGTAAGAATGACTTTCTGGCAGAAAATGCAAAATCAAATTTCTTATCAGGAGACTCCAAATTAAGTCTTCAGATTTGGGTTGGTTCAAATTGGAATTCTCCATTCTGCTGAACAGATCAGAAATGTCTCATTCAGTATCAATTATAGAAAATTAAATTACCTCAAAACGTTAAATTATCTACTGCATCAGCCTGCTCCTGCATAGAGCTGTAATTTATGTCTCTTTTATCGATCCAGCTGTATTTTCCAGAGTGCAGATGTGTTTTTTCTTGTGAAGTCAGTGATGTGGGGCATCATAGCGGATGCTGTAAGATTTAGATTACGAGAGAGTTATGACACTTGCTTCCCTAAATAAAACTTTTATACATTGATGCCATAAAATGGGAAATGCAATGGCTTATTTAGCTGAAATGAACCCAATTAATTTGAATTTATTGGAGAAGACTAGGATGAAATGTTTTGGATGCATTGTAAATTGTCCCCATTTGAGTTGAAAAAAAGACCGAGCTATCCCAGTTTATGTCAGGAATCTGGAATTTCATTCAGAGGAACTCAGTGTGAAACTAAAATCATGGCTGTTATCACAGAAACACATATTTGTCTGAAATTGTAGTTGCCTTTCAATACCTTTCTGTCTTGCTAATTAGATCTAATAATGGTGATAACAGATACTGACTTCTATTTTTTTTTCTAATGTTCTGACTTCTTTAAGTTTATAGCACCTCTAGCAGTCAATGTAAACTTCATTCTTGAGCAGAGCTGTGGAGGTCCTTCAGGTGTCGCTGAGTTGGTGATTACACCAAACATCAACTCTCTCTTCTGAGTACAGGGATGAGTATCGTTAGACTGTAACCTTCATCGCAGCTTGGATTCTGATTATATTGGGGTGTTCTTGACAGTGATGCATTGGGTAGCACATTGGCAGAGCCCAGGGCTCATATCCTGGCTTTGCTCATGAAATATGAGTGTCCATCAGAGAATGTAAGCCTTGGATATGTTGATATATTAATTAGCACAACAATGGCAAGAGCATGCAAGGATTATTATTTAAATTTAATTTCATGTTTTATCACTTTTGTTGATCTATAGCCACCAAGTATTAAGTCAGATGCAGACAACTGGATTCACAAAGTGTTTAAGTACTTAACTCTCAGTGATCACAATGGGACATATTCCTAATTGGTTTTGTGGATCTGGGCCAATGGTGGTTATATGACTTTCTGATCAGCCTGCAGATGAATTCTGGAAGCATGGACAATAATGTCCACAGTTTTGGTAGCACATAACCAGTTTCACACCATAGGACAATGTAAGTACTTCTATTCAAAACCACTGAAAACTAAAAATTGCCAGCCAATGCTTCAGTATTGTCCAGTTTTCTGCTGTATTGCTAATAAGTATGTCCTAGCATCCTCAAACACTACCTTGTGATAACTGCTGGCAGGTGCAAATTAAGGCATTTCATGACATGGAGAGTAGTTCCCATTATTTAATGCAGTTATTGCTACCTTGAAAGGGACAGGAAGCCCAAGACTTAAAAATACTTGCTCGGTCTCTATTCTTTTATTGCTCTTTTGTCATTGTTCACTTTTAGATCTGTGTGCACTGAGCTGATGTTTTCAGGGAATTAATCAAAACAATTCCAAGGGTGCTTTTCTTACTGGAAATGGGGTGTTTGGACCCCATCAAATATGGGTATGTTTAGTCAAAGTAATTTATTCCCAAGAGTATTACATCATGTTTCTTGTCATTTGTTGTCCATTCCATCAACTGAAATGCCAAATTTTCTGCTAGTCTTAGCAATCAGACTTCCTTGTTGCTGTCTTGAGCAACTCAGGACCATGAACAGACTTTGATCTCTCAGAGCTTTGGTCCCTTTTCCAGATCATTTCTGAATAGGTTGGTGTGCACAGAGTGCAGGACTGCTTCCCAGACTGTACCTGATTGCCTTTCTCCTTGGCAAAGAGTCACTCATTTCTACTCTTGGTTTACTTTTTTGTAACCATTATTAAACCCTAAGTTTCTGAAAGTTTTCATAGAGTCCAAGCACATGTGTTTTGTCTGATTACCCTTATTTACAACCTCACACCTAACTTAAATAGTATTAGGCTTGTGAACTTTGACTTCCCTCTACGGATGTTGTGTTGATTTTCCCTCAATACCATGTATTTTGCCACATAGCTACTGTTTTTAGTTTTTTAATAAACTGTTTTTTTCAGATACCAGAAGTAAGGTGTCTGTCCTGCAGCACCCTAGCTCTCTCTCCACGTTCTTCGGACATCCATGTGACATTTGCACCATCTTTCCTCCTGCTACCCTTTGTCAGGGCAATTCCATTTATTGGTACAAAACCCAGCACTACCATTTCTGTAAGATGTGCTTTAAGTAACCAGACAACCCTGGAAGTTGCTTTTGCTTTCCAGAAAACCCCGTTCTTCCCTTGCTCCTCAAACATGCTCATTTCTTAAATTCAGCTGGAGTTAAGGAATAAGGACGGAGCCAGTCAGATGCTCTGTTGATATACAAAGCCACTAAAATGAATCCTAGGGATAAAGGAGCAGAGCCCAAAAAATGAAACCCAGAGTTATTTGAGACAACAGAGGAAGCTCTGTCCAATTTCTGTCTCTTCCTCTCACTGCTGTAGGAAGATCCTCAAAATCTGTCACCCATCAGCACAGATCAGTGTAGTGTAGTAGTTTGCTGGTATCTCATCTTCTCACTTCTCAGTTCCCTTGCAAGAATGTAGTGACATCCTCTGAGTCATTTCTCTGTCCCAGAGTGTGGACTGCTTTTCAAGTCCTCATGTGGGATGCTTTCCAAACATTTTCACATCTGGCTCTCTATTGTTCTTACATGGCTTTATTTGCAACCTTACAGAAAGATTTTTTAATTTT
>WTSP01004707.1:0-24602 GCA_025331215.1 Actenoides lindsayi | reverse complement strand
TCCCACTAGAGCAGGTTGCTCACAGCCCCATCCAGCCTGGTCTTAAAAACTTCCAAGGATGGGGCTTCCACCACCTCCCTAGGCAACCTGCTCCAGTGTCTCACCACCCTCAGAGCGAAGAACTTGAACAGAGCGATGTCAGATGAGAGTGTCGATCTGCTTGAAGATAGAGAGGCTCTACAGAGGGATCTAGCCAGGTTGGATCAATGGGCCAAGCCCAACAGCAGAAGGTTCAACAAGGCCAAGGGCCAGGTCCTGCACTTGAATCACAACAACTCCCTGCAACGGTCCTGGCTGGGGGAAGCGTGGCTGGAGAGTGCCTGGTGGAAAAGGACCTGAGAGTGTTGGTCAACAGACAGCTGAACATGAGTCAGCAAGTGCCCAGGTGTCCAAGAAGGCAACCAGTATCCTGGCTTGTATCAGCAATAGCATGGCCAGCAGGACTAGGGCAAGGACTGTTCCCCTCGGCTGAGCACTGGGGATGCCACACCTCAAATCCTGGGTTCAGTTTTGAGCTCCTCGCTCCAAGAACATCAAGAGGCTGGAGCACGTCCAGAAAAGGGCAACGAAGCTGGGGAAGGGTCTAGAGCACAAGTCTTGTAAGGACCAGCTGAGGGACCTGTGGTTGTTCAGCCTGGAGAAAACAAGGCTCAGGCAAGACCTCGCTCTCAACAACTCCCTGAAAGGAGGTTGGAGCCAGGTGGGCTTGGTTTCTTCTCCCATGTAACAAGCAATAGGACAAGAGGAAACAGCCTCAAGTTGCATTAGGGAAGGTTTAGGTTGGACATGAGGAAAAATGTCTTCCCTAAAAAGGTTGTCAACTGCTGGGATAGGCTGCTTAGGGCAGCGGTGGAGTCCCCAGTCCTGCAAGTATTTCAAAGCCATGTAGATGTGGTGCTGAGGGAAATGGTTTAGTGGTGACCTGGCAGTACTGGGTTAACAGCCGGACTTGATGATCTTAAAGGTCTCTTCCAACCAAAATAATTCTATGATTCTTTCCCACTAATTTTTCTACCCCTTTTCTAAAGCTGTGTCAAATTTTAGCATCTCAAATTTCTCTACAGTCAAATCAACCATTGTGTGGAAGTCACCCTTTCTTGGTCTCTTGAGAGTTTCATTTGATATTCTCTGGCTCCTGCACTGGAAGGAAAAAAGAAAGATAAAGCCCAAAAACTACTTACACAAGCAATTTTCAGCAAATGCCATATCTCTCTTTGTCTTTTGCCCTGCATCTGCATCACAGAGTTGTCAGATTCCTTGATGTTATTTAGAGCCACTTCAATCTTCGGAAGCAAGTCAATGATCTTCTGCTTACAGCCCAAGAGCTTGCTACAATAAAAAACAAAGTTCCTTTCCAGCTTGTGTGGCAATATGCTCTGGAAAACCCATAAAACCTCACCTTAGGATTCAAGAAAAATTTGGTGAGAACACCATTTTCTCTTAGCACATCACTGTGATGCAGGTAGAAAACCTGCAAAACTGAAGGGATCCCTGGACTTAGAATTCTGAGTCCAGTTAAGACTCAAAAAAGCCAGCGGACAACACTACTATTAATACAGGCAATATAAACTGCTCTTATTTGAAATGCAAAAGTTCATTTTGATGACAATGGACAGCACAGCAACTCAGAGGTGGCATTTCATTAATCTTCTCTGGCGTGTGTTGGTCTCTGTGGGCTGATCACACCACAGCTAACTTCTTTCTTTATGGGATCTATTAAGAATAAGCCACACACAAAAACAAAACTAAGTCATGTTTTGCTGACTACTGAGATCTGCACAATGACATTTTTTCTGAGCTACCTGAAGAATTAATGAACAAATCACTGTGGTATCTTCTCAGCTGTTACACTATTTCTTTTTTTTTTTTTTCTTAAGATTTTAATCCCAACCTAAACACTGGCAGAATTTGTCTTATTTTAAAGTGAATGCCTGGATGCTAACAGCACAAGGCATTGCTTTCACCTCCCCTTCCCTATTAGCTAGACACATTACCTATACATTTTTAAACATAAAAAAGTGGAAATTCAACACAGACACAAAGGAGCTTTTGGGCTCTGACGTCCATGGTTTTCCCTCTCCTTTCCTGCTGCAAAGCTACAAATGCTGCAAGTTGCATTGGCTTGGGGTTTTTTCCGCAGAACATACCTGAGATGGCCGAAGAGCTCCTTGAGAACTCGGTCTTGACTCTGTACTGTTTGCACAATGATCTTCACCATGTCTGTGCTGTCACTGTAGGCATGATCTGGAAAGGCCATCAGTCACCACATTAGTAAAATGCTCTTCAGCACAGAGCCACTCTAAACACAAGTGCCCAGAGTCAAGGAAAGATCCGACCTAACGAGTGCAACCAGTCCGACTGAAACACAATGAAACATCTTAAAAGCTGTCACAGTCTCTCATCAGGGACAGCTTTTCCTTACTGTCTCTTCTCTCCACAGTAACGTATACAATTCTAATCACTTTTGCTGTCTAGATTCTGGCTTCATTAAAGACTGCAGGCAGTTGCCAAATGCACAAGTAACTAAATCTTTCTGCTCACCAGTTACTATGTTCAGAACATAATTAATCCCCAAGGATGGGGCTCCATCCAGCATAATGAAGAGAGAGGAGGAGAGGAAGAAGAGGGACTGCCCTTGGGTTGGAGCAAGGAGAGAGGAATAGCACTTCTCCCCATCTCCAGGGTGGGGTAAAGCAATAGTACTGGGGTTAGAAAAAAAGACAGAAAATGTCAGAAGGCACACATGTTCAGGGTAGATACTCCAAGACTGAAAACCAGAATAAAAAAAAAAACCCTAAAAACCAAACCAACCAACAAACAAAACAAACAAACAAACAAAAAAACCCCAAAACAAAACCAAACCCCTCTACTCTTCTGCTGAGGAACAGGACTACAGAATTTGGGAGAGCTCTAGCATTAGCAAAAAGAATAAATCATCTCAAGGCAGGTATTATTAACTTTAATGCAATCATTTGTCTTCTCTGAAACAGTATTTTCTCTGTTTCAGTTCAGAAAAATTAGTCATGATGTACAAGTGTGAAACAATCTTTAAACATCTCCTTTCATACCTGGAGGTCTTGTTTTTAATTGCTTGTACAGGTCTATGGCTCTCTGCTCCCTTGAAAAAGAAGAAAATGATTCATGGATGTGTCAACAAGCAGGTGACTCCAGAAAAAAAGCACTGCAATTAAGTTAGGTCTTGCTGAACCTCATACACTGGAGCTGCCACCTTCTTCTACAGCTAGTATGTAAGCATGACTTTTGGAACACAAGGATGCTCTTTCTGTGATGGAAAACAATTCCCTAAAACTTGTCTGTCTTTTCCTCTGATGATGCACTTTCTTCTCAGAGAGCCATATCAGTCAGAGGCTGTTTTCAAATTTTCACATGGCTTAGCTGTGTTTTCTTTCCATGGTACTTGTTAATTATGAAACTTCATTTTTGTAACTACACATACTTCTGCACAACTGCCTGAAAAATCCTGGTTCCTGTTCTGCATTTTCTGCCTGAATTATATTCTGCAAATGGAAAGAGACAGCTGCATCACAAACAAGAGGACAGTTTTTCTCTTTTTCCCCGTTAACTAAATAGTATTTCTTTCAAATATTTCAAAAGCAGCCAAACACTGAAGCTTCCACCCATGAACAAATCTTCATTGCTCTAAATCAAGTGTCTGTCAGAGACAAGTAGCAGTTCAGCATGTTCTAACTCTACTTTTGGGCCCTCACTAGGTCTCTTCCCCTTACTTGCCCTGAGATCACTCCAATACTGCTTCAAAAGATCATGCAAGCTGCTTCTGCTTATATAAGTCAGCATTTCTAGCTTGCTGGACAGTTATCCAACTTGAAACTCCTGCATCAGCCAAGGATAGAGGGAGGGGTGCTTTTTACTCCTGCTGCACTGAAAAAATGTGAACATTAGCATGCAACACTATCAGATGAATCCGAGACATCACCCAGAATCCATGTGTGTCTTGTGGCTGTTTTCTGTGTGGCCTGCCCTAGGTGATCCTGCTTTGGCAGAGGGGTTGGACATGATCTTCAGAGGTCCTTTCCAACGCCTACCATTCTATGATTCTGTATCAAACCTGAAGCTTAGTGCTCTGCAGCATGCTCTGCTACAGCTCCAAAAACTAAAGAGCAGGAAATTCAATGTGTTCTCCACTCCTCATTATAAGGAGTAGCTTTAGACTAGAAGATCAACAGCTTAGAGTACAATTTAAGCACCCTGCAAATAGTTGATGCAAACTTGGGTTTGCAAGGGTGAAAGTGCTTAAAAATGATGTTTTAGGAGGCAGGTTTGTGATTAGCTTAAGCTGCTCTGAATGTGGGCTGCAAGAGGTGGTTTACTCCCTCCCACCACTTCCTCCCTTGTGCATCAGTTCTGCTACTCCTGCAACTACACATGGAGGAAAAGCAACTTAGCTGATTGAAGGCTGCAAAGTGGCAGCAAGGAGAACATGCCAGGAACAGGCACATCTCCCCCCAGAACACTCGGGAGTCACTCTTCTTAACAACAGATTTAGTGGCTACTCAACCTTGGTGGCTATTTGATCCCTCTCTTTTATAACTGTCACTTGTGCCCTCAGCAACAGCCCAACTACAATAATTCCTATGTCTTCTTAAAATCACTAATATCACTGAGCTCTTTCATGTTTTCTTAAAAAAAAATAAATATTCAAGTTTCCAAATTATAAGTACCCACAAGTTGTTAATTATCCTTGCTTTGAAAACACTTAAGATATTTAAACAGGATTTTACAATGAGCTCATAATTTTCTCACTCAACACTAAAAAAATTTACCTTCTCCAATGCTTATTCTCTGCATTTTTCAGATGAGACTAAGATATATCTCAGGCCCACCCTCTTCCAAGATAAGGTTTCACAGTCAGTGACAGAGAAATGTCCTGTCTTCCCCAGCTGTGTTTTCCATGTTTCCCTAAATCTAGTCATTGTGTGGCTGCAGAGTAAGTTAGGTAAGTTAGATAAGTTTACTCCTGTGACTGAATGTTAATCTTTCTTGAACAAATAGCTTTCAGATAGAACAGAGTCTTATTCTGGCTTATAATGCTGCCAAGTGATTGTTACATCAAAAGGAATAAGGAGCATACAGGCACAAGTGGTGGGATCTTCCCTTTTATCAGCAAAATGATCTCAAACAGACCTGTACCCTGTTTGCAAAAGCAAGAAATGCATTTCAAAAGCACATATGGAACTACCAACAGAGAAAAAAAACCCTGCCAAAATACACAAAATCCATTTATGTGCAATGAAAATAAGAAAATTACTTACAAGCTCTCCATGACCTCTCCTTGGCGCCTTGCATATGGACTCTTCTGAAGCTCTACAATCTCTGTGTGCAGAGCCATGATCTGCTCATCAAGATATCCAATATCTTCAGCCTAATGGTGAAACATAGGTACAAATCAAACTGAAGGAGGAGAGCAATAAAGTAGACAAAGATCTCCAGAATACTTGTTTGGATAATGGTCTGACTTCATGCAAAGTTTAGGAGAAAAAAAAGCTCTCTGACGTGACTGCTGCTACAATAACTGAGGTTACTGTGATTATCTTCTCAGTGCACAGGATCACCTAGATCCAAATCTCTGACAACCACGCTTGATGAGAAAAAGCAGTTTCTTCATAAATCCTCTCTCTTTGAGATGCAGGCTATGCACACACACACTCTCTGGCTCTACGTACGTTCTAGCAGTGAAGACTTTTTCTCCTACTCTTACAGTATGGAACAGAGGGTGCTCTCACATTTTACCTTTCTGTATGCATTTTGTTCTGATATTTCTCCAGTATTTCACATCTTCCTCAAAGCAGTATAAAAGCTACCAATCTTATGCCAAGTCCCCACAGCTAAGTTTGGTGAGGCAGCCAACAACATAATTTCTACGTGTGAGGAGTAGGCATCGGGTGCCGTACATGCCCTGGAGATCCCCAGCATGGTTAAGAACGCACTGGTCACTGTAATGGGTCTTGGCACCATGGACTGCACAGTAAGTGACTGGCATTATTTTCAGCTTTAGCAATGGAAATTTGTGTGTGCAATAAACCCAATCAGGAAGACTCCTGTCTACATCAACACCATTTCTTTTGGGCAATAAATAATGCGTCTCTATAATCTACTTTCCTATAACGCAGTCTAGTGACATTTGTGCCGATTTTGTTCAAATCACTAGATTCAAACAACCTGGTGACTGAGCACTCTTTCTTTTTTAATGCACCTGCAATGATATTCTTTTTCCCACAGCAGGCAGGATATGAAACACACTGAAGGGACAGAGTAGATACAGTAAGTTCCTGTCATGATCTCCTTCACAGAAAGATAATGAAGGTTCCTTAATATGCCCTACCTGTGCACACTGAGAGGCCTTCTCTTCCATCTCCTTCCAGGCTTTGAGCATCTTTTCCGAAGCTTAACAGTATTGTAAATGTATAGAAAGATTTAGACACAAAAATAAAGCACGACCTGAACTTCACGTACATCAGCTGAATGTCAACACGAAGAGCATGACAATGAATCTCCAAGCAGGAGCCATGACCCAGAGACAACAGAGAGACAGCAAAGTTTCAACTTAGCAATGCTATACTTGACCTTAGTTCACATGCAAACTTTCTGGTAGAATTTCACTGTTTGAAATCACCGGACTAAAATAAGTCTGAGTCTTTAAACTCCACCATTAAGCTCAACAACTGCCACTTTTGATTAAACACAGACTGTTCAAAACCAGTTCACCAAGTCTTTCTATTTTCCATTATCATCCTTCAGCCCAGTCATAATTTTTGACTTGAGTTTCAGTTTTTAGCCATATTTCCAAACTATTCATAAATCTTACTCTGCTCTGCTGATCGGTATTTATAAGATCCAGACACTTTTATGATATTAAAACTGTAGCTGGTGCTTTTTCACTTCATCTATCAACCTGAGTCATGTTACTTCCTAATGTCAAGTGCAGCAAGATCATTCCCTTAGCACTGTTCAAAATGGTGTCTCTATAGTCCCCATGTCCATCTGGCCTGGCATGGATGGTTAGTGATCCCTCCACTGCACAACTGCAGCAAGTCTGCCCCCAACTTCATATCCTCAAAATGAATCAGACTCTGAATGAATAAACAACAAATATTTACAGCACCGGTACTATTAATACCCCCATTTTCTTAGCTTGGTGTTCTCAGTGGGAAACAGCTGACCACCTGTTTCACTGTCACTGTCTCCAAACCCAGTTTGTTTACATCTTCCTGCCTTTGCTCCCGCCAAACTCTTCTCCTACAACTGCCCCAGCTAAAATGTACCCATAAAGATGCTGAGGAACACAACGACAGCTCCTGCATTCATCTTCCTACCCACAGCCCTTCACAGTCCATCCGATCCTTTATAGGATGAGACAGGACACCCAGGCAAACACTGCACAATACGTACATATGCCATAAGCCATCTGGTCACTGTATCTCTCCAGGTCGAGGCGAATGCTTTGATGAAAGAATTCCAGCTTTGCCTTCAGTTGCTGCGATGCTGACACCATATTGTTTTTCATTTTGATGAGGTTGGCATTATATCGAAGAAGACTGAGCCTGCCAAATGAAACAAGAAGAGGGTACCTGAGCCGAAACGCGTACCTCAGCTTATGCGCCCAGAGCTGTCACATCACCTGAGGGAAAGGCACAGCTAGCAAGCTTTTAAGATCCTTGGAACAGGGTTTCAGTGGGGTCACAGACTCCATCTTACACCCTCAGAAGCTGCAGGTCCTCAGCAAGCAAAAGTCCTTCCTCATTTCCTACATTTTTCTTTGTCAAGCTCATTTAAAGAGTCTTTGCCATGTAGAGTATTTCTCAGCATTTACAGGGTCCTGGAGCACATGTCACCCCTGGTGAATGCTGGCACCTTTTTTATCACCCGAGATATATGACATTGTCCACTCTAGGGTTCAATCACAGGACAAAACCCTACAAATACAACAAACAGTCCCACACACTCTGCCACTTGTGAAATGACTATTATTTTCCACTCTTATTCAGCATCTTCATCAATGACCTGGATGAAGGGATGGAGCGTACCCTCAGTAAGTTTCCTGACGATACTGAACTGGGAGGAGTGGCCGATACACCGGAAGGCTGTGCTGCCATCCAGAGAGATCTGGACAGACGGAGACCTGGGCAAAGGGGAACCTAATGAAGTTCAACAAGGATAAGTGTAGAGCCCTACACCTGGGGAGAAACAACACCATGCACTGGTACAGGTTAAGGGTAGACCTGCTGGAAAGCAGCCCCATGGAGAGGGACCTTGGAGTCCTGGTGGACAATAAGTTATCCATGGAACAGCAATGTGCCCCTGTTGTCCAGGAAGGCCATTGGTATCCTGGGGTGCATAAAGAAGAGTGTGGCCAGCAGGTCAAGGGAGGTTCTCCTCCCCTTTTACTCGGCACTAGTGAGACTGCATTGGAAATACTGTGTTCAGTTCTGGTTTTCCCAGTTTAAGAGGGGCAGGGAAATCCTAAAGAGAGTCCAACAGACAGCTACAAAGATGATGAAGGGACTGGAACATCTCTCTTATGAAGAAAGGCTGAGAGCCCTGGGGCTGTTTAGCCTGGAAAAGAGAAGGCTGAGAGGGGATCTCATTAATGTTTACAAATATCTCAAGGGTGGGTGTCAAGTAGAAGGGGCCAGTCTCTTTTCAGTGGTGCCCTGCAATAGGACGAGAGGTAATGGCAGCAAGGTGAAACACGGGAAGTTCCACCTCAACATGAGGAAAAACTTCTTTCCTGTGAGAGTAACAGAGCCCTGGAACAGGCTGCCCAGAGAGGTTGTGGAGTCTCCTTCTCTAGAGATTTTTATGATCCACCTGGATCTGTTCTTGTGTGGCCTGCCCTGGGTATTCCTGCACTGGCAGGTGGGTTGAACTAAATTTTTCTGTTGTTATCTATGTCAGGCACCATGCAGTAAAATTCCTGGAGTGGAATAAACTCCCACCCCCAATATGTTTTATCATGTAAAGGTATAGAACAGCAGAGGAACAAAACTCCAAGATGTACATTTCCATGCAAACAGTCTCTACATTTGCACAATAACGAATCTTCTGAATGAGAAGTAACAACTTACATGGCAGCTCGCTGGCCCTGGAACAGCCTGCTATAATCTTCTTTCAGCCCGATCACGTAGTGAACTGCTTCTGCCCATACCTTGCGCAGCTGAGGAATTGGCAGTTGGATTTTACTATCCTGCACTGAATACAACAAAAACACAATTGCACACCGATGAAAAGACAACTCCAGAAAAGGACTTCAGTGCTTACAACATTCCTAATTCCTGCTTCAGGTGCCTAAACTAAGGAATCAAGCCACGTAAGATCTGCTTAATGTGATGCTGCCTAAGCCTGTATAAACTTCCCATGTTACAGCTCCCCAGGTATTTGACAGCCAGGCAACAGCTCCCGTTTGAGCTCATGGCTAGAAGAGGACTGAGTTCTTTGAGCATTTTGGGCAAGTGGCACCAACAGACGTGGGGCACACCGCATGAAACAGGGCACAAGGCAGGACCCACGTGTGGCTTTATCCAAAAACTCTAAAGCACTTGCCCAAGCTAGCAAAGCAAGATTAATTGCTCCATTCAATCAATGGATTTTGGTCACCGTCCTGACATGTGTTCCATTTGAAAATGTCTTCAAATCTTTTGTACTTGAACATTTCCTCCCAGATTCCTGATGTAGATATTTAAGGGGAAAAGATGCAGGACTTTGGTATTTCCCTATGGAGATGGGGAACTGGCAGCACATTGCGGTATCAATAAATGTGTAAAAAGCCTTAGCTCTAAAAGATTCAGCACAATGATGCCACACAATGAATCACCAGAATAAAATAGCCCAGAACACAGAAAAAACCCAGTCAGAATAAACCTGAGTGACAGTTAATGGAGACAGGGAAAACGAGCACAACTTCTCCAGAGCCAGGCTAAAGAAAATGAAGCTACTTAACATACTTAACAGTAGCTGTCTCCTGTCCTTTGTAGATGTCTCACAGTAGATGTCTCCTGTCCCTTGACACTATTTTTATCTTCACAGAGGTATACAAGGTACTTCACACAGATATAATTGGGGTGTATATATATATATATATGCACACGTTCACAGAGTTTAAGTCCTGTGGACAACTGCTGTCACTTCAAGAGACATGTAAGGGAAGCTGTAAGCAGAGAAGCAGCTTTCATGCATGGTCTAAAAGTATACTGGTGATGCCAGGGCGAGGCAGCAGCACCACAACTAAGAGGGACCAACTGGAGCAGATGCACCAGTGTCCATGCAGCAACAGACAGGCTCTGTCTACCACTTCAGGGAGGAGGAGGGGCCTGGACTTCCTCAGACACTTGATTCTGCTTCATGAGACCAGAGTAGGATCAGTTGTATGGGGTTATGGAATCATTATCACTAGAGCTGAAAAAAATGTTTGGAAAACAATAGAAGAGGTTTTGAACCTCTGCCAAGTGTTCCAACTCTTAACTTTCACAGGCTGCGACTGGTGCAACATGGCCAAACACACTGGCTTGCCTCTGTGGTCAAAGCAAGGTGCATTTCCCCATACAGGCCTGAATGATCAGCAGCACAGAATGAAGGACCTGTTCTTTCACTTAGGTGAGACATGAGAAATGGATCACAACTGAAGTGCAACTATCAAAGACCGTACAGGGCAAAAAGGTAACCCATATCCTCAGGGTGCTGATATGGGGTTCAGAAGCACATCTAGAATTGCTGTAGGATGGCAACTGCTCATGAACGTCTAAAGCATTCAGTCTCAGGAGACAAGACTGCAAAGAGCTGAAACCTGTTTGTATCCATGCACAGGGAGGAGGAGAAGGGATACATGCACAGCTTCTGTAGATGGTAAACCCTAAGATAAGAAGGTTCCTGATCTTTGGTACCAACAAAGGACGCTTATGTGGGCTATCACTGAAGTTTTGCAGCCATCTCGCAGCACGATGCCCCTTCACACGTGCAGAGTGTTGCAGTGACAACACCCTTTATCAGAGCAGAAGGCTGTGCAAATGAAATCACAGCTCCTGAGTCAGAATCTTCTATCCAAGATGTAGTGTGCAGACATAACCAAAAGTCTCCCTCTAGGCTACGAGATCAGGTTGCACATGTTACCACCCAAGCCTTCATTCAGATGGTGGTTCTGTTCAAGCAGGGCAATGCTTAGGTTTAGGTGTGGTAAACGCTCTTCAGTGCACAGAATTTAATACAAGGGCAAAAACCTTAAGTGAATTCTTGAATTACTCTATATGAAAGTTCCCAAAGGACAGGCAATAAATTCTCTGTTACACCTAACAAACGTGGAGATACAGCACTATAGATGAAACTTTGTTAGGCTGATCCAGGTTCTGAACTGTTTCTCTTTGAGTTAGACAGCACTCTTCAAGATAACATACAGAGATTTGTAAGGCCAATCTACTTTCATATGACATGAAAGCAGCGCTTCCAGTCCCCAGTTGTTCTCCAGCTTACTTACCTATGTAATTTACACAGTCAGACAGACTCCGAGAAGCAAAAGGTCCATCATAGATAGTTTTGCTTTTATCAAACAAATAGACCATGTAGCTATCCCAGCCTCTCTGGTGGGAAAAGAGATGATAACATAGACAACATAAATCCCAAGCATAGATCCTACTAACCCAGAAGGTCCTGGTTACATCACAAAGTAATTATTGTGGGCAGAAACCTTTATCATCAGGTGCCTTAAAGAACAGATTTTGATAGATCCCGCAGAAACACAGGACCCTTTGCTAACAAGTTACTTCATTTAAATATTTACTCAGAGTATAACTATAGAAATCTGCTTACATTACCCAATAAAGGAAATAATGCTAGACCTTAAGAGTTACTACACTTGCAGAGCAAATTGTTACCCAAGGGAGAAGACTAGAGGAGTTTACCTTCCCTAAGATTTACAATTGCCCAGGAACGTGCAAGACATTAAGCAAACAGAATCACTCTTACTACGCCATCAATAACACACTGGGAAGCCGGTTTCCGAGGGTCCAGGCAAATCCCTGTTTCCAGCAGCAGTTCCTGATTTCCAGTACTTATTCCAGTTTCACACTCAATCCGAATCTGAAGGGAATGAAGGCTTTCCTCAGGATGCAAAAGAAAGGAAACAATCTTGGCAGAGGTCATATTTAGGATGTGCACTATCTGTAGGAAGAGCACAAGGTGATTACAAGTTACTGTCAAAGGCCTGGGAGGGAGTGCACAGCAGATAACATGTTAGACTGAGAGCACTGTTTGGGTTTTCATGACTACAGTAACAAGCTCAGGAGTAAAGCCCCGCATAATAAAACTCAAACCCTAGCCCTGTAACTTTTAACTCTGTGTAAGTGAAAATTACAATCAAATGCACTACTAGCTTTCACAAGTCACACTGCAGCTTCATTACATCAAAAGAATAGTGACAAGCCAGCACAAAGGTCATCCTGAGCCTTGTTCTCTCTGATGTACTGCTCCCAAGAAAGCGAGTTCCATTTCCTTTAATCCCACCGTACAAAAAAGCTGTTACATACCACTGCTTGTCTTCTTACCTCTCATGGTCTTCTCTATAGTTTAATACATCAGGGCAGGGACTGTAGGACCCAGACCACATGATGACATACAAGTTTTGACAAGTCCCAATTATGGGCACAATATTTTGTGCTTTGAGCTTTACTTCCTTTAGAATTCTTCCAAATCAATCAAAATTATCCTATGGCTTCTACACATACTTGCCTCAACTACTCCTACTCCAGCAAAGCTCCAATAATTACTTGGAGGGGAAAAGTCAGGTGCATGTAGTCTATGTTCTACTACAGGTACTACTATAGTACATGGACCTAGGGGTCACAGCATCAGTAGGAAAACTGTTACTAGCAAATATTAAACCATTATTTCATCTTGGTGAGTCCTTCCGGAGATGAAAGACGGTAATACAGGGTCATTCTTCTACTCCAAGTGTAAAGCTAGAGATTAATAGTGCTGGTGATACTTTGCCTTCAGTTATGTACTGGACAGGATGTATATACACTCACTTCCTGATACCAAGAAAAACATTGCTCATGATCCTGCAGCTGGATGGTGCCAGAATTACAGTTCTGCTCCACTGAACACACATTCTTTCCTGAGATACTTTCAGTTGGCCTTTAAACCCAGCAACAATCCCCACTAACCTTCAAATTCAGTATGTGATCCATTATTAGGAAACACTTTGGACGACCGGTCTCTGGATCTAAACCTCCACCCCTCTGTTGTGGATCCCAGTTCAGCATCAGTTGTAACCAGTTTTCCATCGGTTCTACAATTAAACTGAAAGAGAAGGGCTGTAAGAAAGAGAAGGCAGATATTCTACAACATTCGGACTACTTCAGAAACTAGCCCTAGCCCACAGCAGGGCCAATGCTGCAGCTACAGCAGACTCAGGACTGTGTCCCAGTGAGTCTGGGCAGTCCCCACAGATGGAGATCCCCTACTGCTCAGGGCCCGGTCCCACGGATGCACGGGGAAACCTTTCTCCTGTGCCCAAATTTCATTTCCCTTGTTGGAACTTGTGCTGTTGCCTTTGGTCCTTTCACTCTGACCCTCTGAGAAGAGCCTCAAACTGTTGTCTCTCTAACACCTCAACAGATATTAGAAGACAAAACTGAGATCCCCCTTTGCCTTCTCTTCACCAGACTGAACAAGCGTGGCTTCTTGGGCCTCTCCTTGTATGTTCTACTCAACAGGCTCTGACCATCTTTGTGGCCTCTGACAGACTTGCAGCAGTCTTCCCAACCAAACACATGAAGCTTCTGCTGTCATGCAGCAGCTAACTCAAGTACTTGGTTTATGAGATTCAATACCATCAAGTTATCAGGTAGATGTTAACCAGTGGCCTTGTGATAACAGGTGGGAAGCAGTCAGAGTTCACACTGCAAGGTGAACTGCCATCATCCCACATACTGCAGGGTGAACTGCCACTGGAGAGCCCAAAGTATCAAGAAGAGCCATGTGGCTATGGGCTATTCCTTAACAGCACATGGTAGATTGCCAGGAGCTTGAAACATTCCTTGGGAGAAAGGAGGAAGAGCCCTCAGTGTGCATCATAAAGGAGGAGGAGCCCTCAGTTTAGAAAACCAGCCAAAAATTTTCACCTGCAGCCACAAGTACACACTTACCCACAGAGGCTGTGAGGCTGTGGCAAATGGGTACTAAAGCGAACCTCCCCATTCATCTCTTCAGAAGCAAAGATGTGCTTTGGGTCCTTCTTCTTGATTTTTTCATGCCTAGAAAATAAAATCCTTTGTGGATACACTGACAGTGTTACTTCTGTAAAGGGACAGTTGAATATGGCAGCAACAAAAAGTGGCACACTCTAACACCTTTAGGAAAACAAACTCTTCTTTCAGGGCAAAGACAACATTTCCAAACAATTCACCCAGAACATCTGCAAGTGGTTGAGGAGAGCCCTTGTAATCAACTCTGCCTCTGGAAACATTCTTGCACCTGCTTGCAAGGAGGTCTGGACAGCATCAAACAAAAGGGTCAACAGGCAACAAGATCCACTGCCCACAGAGCAAGCCTGCCAAACAAAACCAGCCTCCACATATTAATGAGACAGATAAGATTTGCAAGAGTCAGCTGGCAAAACCACTGCTCTTGCTTTAATCCAAGTGAAGCATCCAATAGTAAGTACTAGAAACACAGCCTGCTATTGGATCCAGTACCAGGGAAAACATCACCAGCAACTCTGGTTTCTAATCTCATTCATTCGTTTGTTTTCTCCTACTTTAGATTAGGAAATCGTTTTCCGTGTTGGAAAAAATGCAACAAATATCAAACTATTAAAAGAATAAAATCCCAAGACTTAGCAGTTCAAAGGGAAACTTGAAACACTGGTTAAAAATATTTTTAACACAATTTTAACACTCGCATAAACCCCTCAAATTTGCTTTTTCTCCTGTTATTATTAACAGAAAAAGCAAGTTCCATATTTTTTCTGTTATAAAATCACACTTCTAAAAACTAAGCTGACATACACGCTCCTGGTATGACAACAGAAGAAGCATAAATACAAAATAAGTGATTTCTATTTCTAGACTAGTTCATAATTATGTATTTTTTAATTCCAACTTCACTCGTGGAGGAATTATTCTGACCAGAGGCTACCACACCGTGTAATAAGCATGTACTACAATACGTATAAATAGGCAATCGAACCCCGATTGATACTATTGAAGTGCCAATGGCTTCTGCAAAGCTCAGCAGACCACCAGCCTCAGCACCCCACTCACAAGCACTCTCTCATTCTGGTTGATGCTGCCACCTCACTTCTCGCAGGAGCTGTCATTCCTGCTGCCTGGCATCACCTCCTGCAGAAGAAGGGTCTTACCAGGTAAACGGCTGGAGGTTATGTAGGAAAGGTCTAAATCCTGCAATGCATTCAAACACCATTGTTCCAAAGCTCCAGTAATCGACAGTAACCGAGTAGGATTTATTCTCAAAGAGTTCTGGAGCCTAAAAGGGATCATAAAAAGGTACTTGGAAAGCGGCATTTCAGGTCATCTTTTTTTCTTGCATTTCTACAGACAAAACCACATCTAGGCATAACCCACACTTCCAGATTGGCAAAGGGACCCTGACACAGCCCTGCTCAGGATGCCTGGTGGGTCAGGGCCTGAAGCACCCAACCCATGAGGAGATGGGAGGGAGCCAGTCTTGTTGGGTTTGGCCACGGGTAGGCTGGAAGGGGGAGTGGGCCAAGAGCAGCCCCTGACCGTGGCACAGGAAGGGATGGACAGGGCCAAACTCATCACAGAAGGTGATACATTGAGAGGCCACAGCCCCACATCACCATCTAGGAGGTTCAGGTTGGACATGAGGAAACATTTCTTTCCCTGGAGATGGAACACCCTTTGGACAGACAGCCAGGAGTGTGCAGGATCTCCATTTTTGGAGGTTTCAGTGCTTGGCTGGGCCAAGCCACAGCTGCCCTGACCTACTGTTAGTGACATTCCTGCTGTGAACAGGAGGCTGAACAAGGGACCTCTGCAGATTCTTCTGACACACACTTCTGAGATTGTATAAAACATGACAATACCATGTCACTTGTATAAATGAAGAAAAAAAAAAAGTCTCACCAAATATTGTAAAGTTCCAACAAACGAAGTGCATAAACTTCCTTGATCCAGATCCTTTGCGTATCCCAGGTCTATTATTTTGTGAACAATCTGCAGACAATTTAAACAGTTCATCAGAAGAGCAAATTCGGAGAAAAAAAACCCAAACCACCAAACAACCCAAAAATCTGTGCTGTGACACTGACTCAAGAAGAGGAAAGACAGAATGGAAATTCTGGAGAAAGTTTGGTGAAGTTTCAACGTGTGAGACACTGCTAAGGCTTGCTGTTTCACCACATACACTGCCTTTCTCCACCTATCTCAAAGACTCAACTTTAAATAAAGCACTAAATTCACAGCTAGTAAATTCACAGCTGAGTTTTCAGTCCAGTTCAATGCCACAAACTACTTATTCTCTTTTATTTCTCTCAGGTAAAACAAAGCCGCTGACAACTTTCAGAAATGACAATGGGAACACCACTTAGAGGCCACCTGACTTACCTTCCCACCTTCATCTTGAAGAACGATATTTTCAGGCTTTAAATCTCTGTGTATAATTCTGTTTTCATGCAAATACTGGATACCAGACCCTGAAAGACATGGGCTTTGTTTAATAGACAATAAACTCATATTGATTAAAGATATATCTGATAAAAATCCAAGATCCCTGACTTGGGGGATTTTCATTTTAAAGCACCCTTAGAACTACTGAATTAAAAGATTCATCAGATTTATGCTAGAACTGAATTAGCTCTATTCCTCTGCTCTGCAGAAATGGAGGTTGCTACTGAGTTCAGACAGTGGCATAACCAGGGGTCACACCTCTTGCCTGTTCAGTTGTCTGCATGCTGTGACTCATTTTGTAACTCTACAGCCTGAAAATAATTCAGCTGCCTGCTCTCTTGCCTCATAGCAACAGTCCACACTTGAGCTGCTGTGAGGGGACCATGGACAACATGCCTTGGCCACAGTTCAAACACTTCCTCCCATTCAGGATAACCTTCCCAACCTTCACTGATTTACCACTCACTTATACAATTTAACAGCTTCTAACTTGCATTTCTTCTCCACTGCAGTTTCAAATCCTTGCTAATGACATGCCAAAGACATTTGGCTTATTATAAAGACAGCAGACCCTGTTCTGTAGGTGGAAGGGGAAACAAGGATCAAAGAATGTAGAGTTGCCCGTGATTTTTGGAACTCAACTGCAAGTCCTCTGAGCACTGAAAGGACAGAAGTGGTCCAAACTAGCGGTCCAAAATGCTTTCTTGTGTCAGAACCAGTTCCATTCCTACAAGTAGAGATGGTTTCTTTGTAAGAAAACTCAAAAAGGCAAGGAGCTCTATTGAGGTGCTCTCCCAGAAAGTCTACTTGCTAGAGAAACCATCTGTAAGCATCCTCCTCAGTCAGATGACTTGTTCTCTCCAGAGCACCCAAGAATCTGGGCAGTTCCTGGTGGACAGGAAGGCCAGTTTCAGTCTCATATCTTCTATGTTTCTTAAGCACTTTCAGTGGTCAGAATTTGGCATGAAGCAAACTAAAGCTCAACAGCCTGAAAAAATTAGACATTTGAGGAAACACTTCTGGACAGCATCAAGTTTGTGTCACAGAATGATTATCATGGATTACTACAGCCTTGAAAACAGGCACCCAAAGATATCAAACTGTTCCCTACAAGGAGTGCTGTCACCTTGGGCTACTCTTACCCTGTCCAGATTTGCTGTCTGCTCCCCTTCCTAACTGCAGAATCTGAAATCCAAGTGAGAGCAGACACCTTCTGTAAAGAAGGTAAGTTGATGTCTGGCTAATTACCATCTTGTCATCACTCTGTCTCCCTGTAGGCTACCTGGGGACCGTCCCCAGGGCCATACACAGCACAACAGCTGTGTGAGGGGGAAAAGAGGTTTCTTCTCCAGCTTTGCACTTCAGCCTCCCATGCTGCAAGAGAAGGCTGGTGGCCCTTGTTACACTCCTTACCAAGTACAGTCTGGTCCCATCCTTTCTGTGTAGCCACAGACTGCTCTCAGACCCTCCCTGCAGCCAGACCCAACAAGCTCATCTCCATCTCAGTCAGGTGCTCCTGGCCCTGGGTAGCCTTTGCAGGACCTTGCCAGGATCTCCACATCCCTCTGGAACTTGAGGCCAGATGAGAACAGCTGTATCCAGATGTAGCCTCCCCACTACTGAGCAAAGGAGATGACAACCTCCATCATTCTGCTGGCCAAAACTCTAATGCAGACCAACAGAACTGCCACTCCAACATGAGAATCCCAGCATGGCAGGGGTAGGAAGAGACCTCTGGAGATCATCTGGTCCAGCCACCCTGCTCAGCAGAGTCACCCAGAGCAGGGTGCTCAGGATCACACTGTCTATGTGGGTTTGGAATCTCTCCACAGGAGACTCCACAACATCTCTGGGCAGCATGGGCCAGGCTGCAGCATCCTCACAGCAAACAAGTTTCTCCTTATGTTTAGGTGGAACTTCTTGGGTTCCACTTTGTGCCTGCTGCCCCTTGTTCTGTCACTGGGCATCACTGAGAAGAGTCTGGCCACATCCTCTTGACCCCCACCCTTTAGCTATTGATCAGATCCCCTCTCAGGCTTCTCTTCTCCAGGCTAAAAAGCCCCAGGGCTCTCAGTCTTTCCTCAGCACAGAGATGCTCCAGTCCCCTCAGCACCTTCATAGCCTCCCCTGGACTCTCTCCAGTAGTTCCTCATCTGTCTTGAACTGGGGAGCCCAGCAGTGGACACAATACTCCAGAGGTGGCCTCACTAGGGCAGAGTAGAAGGGGAGGAGAACCTCCCTTGACTTGCTGGGTGTGCTCTTCTGTGTGTACTCCAGGACCCCATTTGCCTTCTTGGCCTTAAGGGCACTTTGCTGGCTCATGGGGCTCACCAGGACTCAAAGATCCTTCTCTGTAGAACTGCCTTTCAGCAGGTCACCCCCTCATCCGTTCCGGTGCAGGGGGGTTATTCCTCCTCACATTCAGGACCCTACACTTGCCCTTGTTGAACTTCATGAGGTTCCCATTTGCCCAGCTCTGCAGCCTGTCCAGGTCTTGCTGAAGCTTCTCAACATTGAGGTGCATTTATTTTGGGATAAACTACCTAATGAACCCTCGATCGAGAGCAAATTGTTAGCCAGAAGATGTGTGGACCATGGGATGGTTGGCTTCCTTTTCTGCTATGCTCTTATCTACCTTGCTCTCAGCTCTGCTCATTTATCATCTCCTCTGTACTGCCACCCTAAACAAATATTTCCCTCCTGGTAAGCAAACGCTAGACAGAGAAGCCATGGGGCAACTTTGGCACTTCTCACATTGGTTCTTGCTTTTTCGCTTGTAAAAGTTAAGTTCCTTTAAGTGCCATGCAGTTTGGCACCTCCAGAGCCAGGAGCAGGAATGGAGTTTGAATGGAAAACCCTGACCATAGCTACCTACAGCCAACCACTACACAGCTTTTCCAATCACATCCCACAGTCATCATTAGTGCAAGTTTCTTGTCTCTGCGATCAGCAAGGATAACAAGTCCTTCCTCTGGAACAGAAACCTGTTTTGTTTAAACACCCTGTTCCCATTAGTCCCCTTTTCAGGGTCAGCTGAAAAAGCAAAATGCCTTTATAAATAATAAAAAAGAACAAAACACAAGAAAAGCATTATACTACGTACCAATGTCACTGAGTAGATAAAGTATTTGACTTTCCTTGAGTCCACAGCAGTTTTCTGGTTTGTTTAGCAACTGCAGTAAAGTAAAAATAAGAAACAAACAAAACGTTTAGACCCACAGTGCAACATTTAAAAGTCAAGAACAATGTTTTCCACCCTCTGCTGACAGAACACAAGAAACAGCACAGCTCAGATATACCTCCAGCTGAATAAGGTATTTGGCTTTGTGGAATAAAAGCATGGGGGGGGAAGCAGGGGGAGAAAACAGCTCTGACAAAATGAAACTTCACTGCACAGAGATGGGGCTGAAAAGAAGCTTTGGACTGATAGAATAATACCACAAAAGCAGGAAAGCCATCGGAAAGAAAACAGGCAGGAGATGCAGGCAGAGCCATAGGGCTGCAGGTAATGGGAATCCTGAGGCTCCAGAGTCTCTTTGTTCTTCATCTGCTGAATGGGATTTGGGAGCCCCCCAAACACCTGAAGTGAGACTGCTGCTTGGAATAACAACTCTCCAGCAAGGAAAATAAACTGAGTGACAAAAAGCAAAAGGAAAGGATATGCATCTAAGCCCTTGGCATTCAAACATGGGGCACTGATAAAAGGATAAGAAGGGAAACCAACAGGTTAACTCCTAATTTCAGTGTAGGCCACAAAAGAGAAGATCACTGCAGTCATTTACAGCTCCCAAACAGTCCAGCTGGCCCAAAGAAATTGCTGCTTCAATCTGAACAAGCTGGCCAGGTACTCTAACAGAGCCTGGTTTTCTCAGTGTGCAGTACCCAAGTGATACCCCATGCCACGGAAAAGTCACCCAGGTATCAGCCACCCCCGCAAGAGCCTGCCAAAGACTGTGCATCCACCCCTGCAGTCACCAGTAGTCAGTCCCCACTCCCAGAATGCTGCCTGAGTTCTGCAGCATTCAAGGCACAGTACCAGCCACCTGCCTCATGGTCAGCCACCTTAAAACCAGCAAAGGGCACATTTCTCCACTAACAGTGCTATTGCACTGTCCCACTCCACACAAGTCACCTCCTTCAGCTCAGAGCACTTGATCATTGGCTAGCTCTACCTTGGGACACCGTCTCCTTCCTGACTGCCTTCCCACAAGAAGCAGCTGCTTGACGCTTCAGTCCACTGCCTTCTAGGCTACCTACCTAGTTAATCCTGATCTAAAAAGCAAATCACTGGAGAGTCCACAGTGTGGACCACGACCCACACTCTCAACCTTGCCTCCACTCTAAAACGCTTCTTCACCTATTTTCTCCCTTGCCCTGAATTCTTATCTCTACCAAAAAGGATGGTTAGAAGCACCTCCTCCTAATTATTGCCTTAATGATCCACTGGCAAGCAGCTTTAACAATTTCCCCTCCATACCCCCAGTCAATCAACATGGGATCTGATTTTTGCTATGCAGAAGGCTTTTACAGATGACTGAGGTACATCTCTGCTCTGCAGCTACTCCTCCCATGATAGATCCTCTTGTTTTTTCTTCTACAAGGAACAAAGCATCACATGCTGTCAAATAAAATGAGGCACGTCGTTTCCTAAATTGTCCCAGCATCTAGGCAACATCTAAGGATTCATTAGAAATTAAATACTGCATTGTAAGTAGTGCTAATGTAACCCTAAATTTCTTGTCAGGGTCTCCAATTTACATTCAAGTAGTCTCAGAACTTTTACTGCAAAAATAAAACACCCAAGCGTCATGGAGAACGTGGCCAGTTAGTGTGTTTGCAACATCCCAATGCTATTTTCACATATACCCACTTCCTTCCATTACCAACCTCCTCTCTTAAAATCATCCCTACTGTTTTAAACTATTTGAAAACACAAAATGAGGCTAAGTAAATAGTCAATAGAGTAGCTGCTATCGCACGTATGTTGGTATTGGCATTCAACAGCTGCTCACATTCCTCCAGGGCTATTTAACATCAGTAACAGAAACAGAAAAATTAGCTTCCTGATCACTTAGATGAGGCAAATTTCTAAGCAAGTCTCAATCAGCAGGAATTTGTGTCTCCACCCCTATAACAAGTGGCTGCTTCCTGAATCCAGCTGCAATGCAAACAGGGCATAAACTCTATTGCACCATGCAGCCACTGCCTGGGAAACTACTGAAAGGTTCCTTTAGTCTCGGGGTTGCTGCTTTACAGAACGGCAGTTCCCACTTCAGCAGGAAACAGGAAAGTCTCTGAAGCCCTGAAGGCCCCAGCCTGGTAGCAAAAGGATTATTCCCTCTGCTGAGAGCAATACACCACTGGATACATGTGAATCAAAACCAGATGACACTTCAAACACATAGAGACATGCTGTAGCAAAGCTAAACATACTGGGTGCCAGTGTCTAGGCTATGGGAGGTGGTACTACCACTAAAGCAGTTCATGAAAGGACATCCTGCTTCAGAATAAGAGTATCTGCCCTGGGATTGCTTTGTCCTCTGCCTTCAAAAGCACAAGCCTCACTTCCCACACATTTATTTTTTTTTACCCACTTCACATTGATTTTCCCACATCTGTACCTAAGGAGAAAAGCACCACAGAACAGAAATGGCTTCACAGACAATCACAGTTACAGAAACAGCATTAGTGCCACGTATTTTGCAAAGCAAAGCAGACATTACCTTCCGGAGGTCACCCCCTGAACAATATTCCATCGCCAGCAGAGGAACATCGTTAACCAGAAAGTTCATCTCCTCGGGAACTTCACAGGCTTTTACTACGTTGGGATGGTTCAACCTAAGCACATGGAAAGCTGGATGAAAACTCTGAGCCTCTTTTGGAAGAATGAGACAACAGATTGTCAGCCAACCATGTTTAATGTTTCAGGTACAACTTCTGTTCCCCAAATGTATCCTTGCTGAGAAGTACACTCTTCAACTGGTACCTGCCAGTATCCAAATGCATAAAATTCATACCTTGGGAATACACAAACCAGTGACAAGCAGAAATGACGTCTCAAAGTCAAGGTACAGAACTTTGATGATGGGGATCCGGACCCAGGTTTTGGATTCCTGCACATTCCTGGCAAAGTTGTCACATATGTGTCTCTTTTTATGTACCTGAGGACAGTTCCCCCAGACCCGAGGGTTTCAAGGGAATCCATTAACACGTAACTGTACTAGGGAGGTAGAATCAGGCAGCTGAAATCCACGTACACAGGCAAGGATTGATTTCTGCAACTAAATTCAAATAGCTGCTTCCTGATCATCTCCAATATATATTACTCTTGGGAATAAAGAACACATCCAGATGAAAGTGAAGACAAATTACTTCCATGTACTTCACAGAATCACTATGGTTGGAAAAGACCGTTGAGATCACCAACTCCAACCTTTACCTAACTCTACCAGTGCCACTACTACACCATATCCTTAAGCACCATTTCTAGATGGCTTTTAAATACATCCAGGGATGGTGACTGAATGACTTATCTGGGCAGCCTGTTCCAGTCTTTGATAACCCTTTCAGTACAGAACTTTTTCCTCATGTCCAACCTAAACCTCCCCTCCACAACTTGATGCCATTTCCTCTTGTCCTATCAACTGTGACTTGTGAGAAGATACCAACACCCACCTCTCTGCAACCTCCTTTCAGGTAGTTGCAGAGAGCAATAACGTCTCCCCTCAGCCTCTTCTTTTTCAGAGTAAACAACCCCAGCTCCCTGAGTTGCTCCCCATAAGACTTATTCTCAATACTCTCATACTTCTGTGCCTCTGGAAGTCACCACAAGAGCAGCTGTAGCTGTGCGGGTCTGCACTTGTATTCAGAAAACAAATATGATGAAAATGCCAACAAGAACAGTGATCGCCAAGCCCTGACTTACAAACTTGGGTTGACTACAAGTGGTTTCCTCCAATGTTAGTGTGTACAGCGAGCAAATAAGAGTAACAGGGCAGCAGAGCTGGAGCTCCGTAAAGCTCTTCGCAGAAGAAGCACTGCAGACCTTGGTGAGGACAGCTCAGAACCAAACTGAGCAGCATCCCTGTTCCCACCAGTGGGATGGAGCATTTCATGCTGTACTGAACAACTGTATGAGACCCAGAAACCTAGAGATACTGCTCACATCCATGAAGACAAACTCAGGACAGCTCTGATTCACAGGTACCTCAGCATGGCATGCTGGAGAAAGGGATGGTGGGCAGCACAGAGTATGCAGTTTCTCACAAGAAAGCATTAGGAGACATCAATCTGTACGTGTGGGAGCGTGACAGCAACAATTTGTAGATCCCTGGTTGCTAGATCAATGATGAATGCACTACATGGTATGGGAACATGTGGGTATTCTCCTGTCACCACATTAAAACTCAGCTCAGCCCGTGGTGTGACTCTGGAGGAATTTAGGCTGGACAAACAGCCCAGGCAGCACCAGAGTACAGGGGGCTGGACGTTGCTAGGTCCCAAGCCAAGGCATGAGCTAGCACATCAGAGCAGAAGCGCCTGGACATCTTAGGATGACAAACCCAGCGCAGAGGCGCTGGGCAACAAGCGGCTCTCACCCCGGCCGGTTCAGGCCCCAGGGGCTGCCCGCCCCCTCAGCCCGGCTGCTTCAGGGCCGCTGGGCCCCAGCCGCCCGGGCCGTGCCGCGCCGACCCGTCCGCACTCACTTCTTCATGATGTCGATCTCGTGGCACCATCGGTCCTTGTTCTTGATGCTGAGCTCCAGCCGGCAGGACTTGATGGCCACGCGTGCGCCCGAGTCCTGCGGGACACCAGCCGTCCGTCAGCCGCCCCGGCCCAACCCCGCCGCCCTGCCTGGCCCCGCCGCGCCCCGCCCGACCTGGTGTTGGTACAGACACACGTTCCCGAAGCCGCCGGTGCCCA